>VZRR01012451.1:70899-150553 GCA_013398015.1 Oreocharis arfaki
CACCCCCCACCTGCCCGGCCCCGCCATCGCGCCTGTCTCTGTTTCAGGAACTCCAACAGCAAAAACGACCGGAGGAACCGCAAGTTTAAGGAGGCCGAGAGGCTCTTCAGCAAGTCCTCGGTTACTTCAGCAGCGGTGAGTGCTGGGATGGGCGCTGGTGGGATGAACGGATGCCCCTGACCCCATAACCGTCCCTGTGCCCACCCCTCTCCTCATCCCTGTCCCCCTCCCTGTCTCCATTCCCATCCCTTTCCTCGTCCCCATTCCTGTTACTGTTTCATCCCCATCCTATCCCCATCCCTGTCCCTTGGTGCCCTAGTCCTGCCATGATCACCTGCAGAACAGCTTCCCCATTTGAAGTCCCATACCTGCACTGGCTCCCTGACCTGAACATCCCCATCCCACCCTGCAGCCTCTTCCAGAGCCCCTTTTCTGGGTGCTTGGTGGGTGAGAGGACACCTGTCACTGCCGTCCCCTGGCTTTGTCTCTGCTCCAGACCCCCGGTGCCACATGGGGCCATGGACACTCCAGAGGGATGTGTCTTTGTGATCTGGGCTCTGTGCTTTGAGCATTGGGAAGCGAATCCCTGCCTGCCTTGACATCCTGTTTGGTTTTCCAGGCTGTCAGTGCATTAGCTGGAGTCCAAGACCAGCTCATTGAGAAGCGTAAGTCTCTTTGTCATTTTTCTGTGAATTTGGGAAGAATTACAGTCTCCCCACCATTCAGCCCTGTCTCAGCCTTCCAGATCTGGGCTGGACACAGGCTCCAGTTCCCAGGCCCTGTGTCTGCTGCCCTCAGGCTGCTCCCGGCTGTTGACTTGCCAAGTTCCTTCCACGCTCAGCAGGGGTTTGCTGTGTGTAAAAGGGATTGAAATTGGTTTGGTGCCCTTGGAGGAAGAGGCCGGATGAGCTGAAGCACTGCGTCGTCGCTGTAGATGCGTCAGTCACAGGAGACGTGGGGAGGGACCACTCACCTCCAGGATATTTAATACATTTTTGTGATCAACACCAAGTAGAATGTGGTTCCAGAGAGCCTCAGTGCTTAGGAGCAGCTTCCTGTCCATCCTGCAGAGTTGTTTCCCAGGTTCTGTGGTTCACCTCCTGGTGCTGCAGGGCTCAGGTGTCTCTGCTGCTGTTTTGGGATTGTTTCTCCCACTCAGGGCTATGCCAGGGCAGCTGGGAGTTCACCCTGGTGCTCACCTGGGTCTGTCCTGCTCTAGGGGAGCCGGGCAGTGGCACAGAGAGTGACACTTCTCCAGACTTCCACAACCAAGAGAATGAGCCCAACCAGGAGGATGCTGAAGAGCTAGATGGCTCCGTGCAGGGTGTGAAGCCCCAGAAAGCTGCTTCCTCCACTTCCTCTGGGAGCCACCACAGCAGCCACAAAAAGCGAAAGAACAAAAACAGACACAGGTCAGTGGGACCAGCAGCCTCCTCGCCACACCTGGACAGTTGGCTGGGGCTGGATTGAATTTATTGTCTGAGGGGAACCAGTAACATGTTGGGATAACGGGCAGCTGGCGTCAGTTGTTTGGGTGGTTTTCCTGGTTTTGCAAGAGGAGGGGAAAGTGCTGAGGAAGTTAAACAAGCGCCACAGGGTGTTCACTCCAGCTGTGGCACAGCTGTGCTTCTGGGCAGCTTCTCCAGCTCTCCCATCTCCCCAGGATAAAGCTTATTCCTTCCAGCAGGTCCTGACCTCCTGAGCTTGCTGCTTGGTTTCTGCAGAGCCCAGTAGGACAGGAATGTTAGTGCTTTCTTTGAAGGAGGGTGGAAAGCAAATGGGAATGTTTTTGGGGTTTTGGACACTCCCAGTATCTGGATTTCCACTGCAGCCCCTTCCAGCTCTCACATCCCAGCTGAGTCTTAGTACTGGCGTAGAGGAGTTGCTGTGTCACGTTCACCTCAGAGTGTTCATTATTAAACTGACCTGAAATTCATGTGAAACAGATTCCTTGAACTCTTTTCTGGTTGGATTTACCTGTCCAGCTCTGCCCCTAAGGTGTAATAAGGGCAATGAACTGGTCTCTGTGCCCTCAGCCCAGGCTGCTGGCAGTGACTGTGCCTGTGAGTCAGGCCCTGAGAGGGAAAACCATGGAGAGGAGACACTGCAGAGCTGCGCCTCTCTGGAAGGATTGCTGAAGCTGGGGCCTAAGGATTTAATAGAAGTAATGGAGCTTTTAAAACTCCAAAGCGTCTCTGGTGGCTCTGAGCTGTTGGCGCTGCATAGGCATGGGCTTTCCTCTTTAGGGGACCTGCCCTGCAATTAGAGAAAGGGTTTAAAGTGGTAAAAGTTCACAATGGGGGGTGGGAACAGTTTGGAGTGGGGACACGAGGTAGGTACAGATGCTTGAAAAATGCTTAACTCCTTTTTTGCTTTCACTAAGTGTTGAGTCATTAGCATGTCTTTAATTCTTAGGTCACAATTTCCTTCCTACAGCAGCCTGAGTTGGGCAAATGTCCGAAAGGACTGGATGTCCCTTTGGTTCCTCATGAGCTGGGAATCCAAAGAAGTTCAAATCTCTTTTTTTGCCTGTAGATATTTGGAAGAAGTTCAGGAATAACACAAGAAACTACATCCGTGAACAAGTCCAGAGAAACAACCTGTAAAACTGAAGTACAGCTTAAGAAAACTGCCATTTCAAACAAATTATAAAATATTCTCCCAGGCGCTTCCCTGGACAAACCATGGCCAGCAACATGGTGGGGTGCAGGGCAGGCGCTGGAACTGACATAAATCCCTTTGCTCCGGTCCATTACCCGGGCTTTAGGGACAGGACCTGTGGGGAAGCTGCCCCTCAACAGGTTGTGTGGCTCTGGGTTCCCTCACATCCCCCCTCTGCAGCTATGGCGGCTGCTGCCAGGCCGGGCTGTTGGACAGAGGAGCCCTGCCCTGCTCACCTGTGGCAGCTCCTGTGTTCCCAGGCCGTCAGACACTCCGAGGGGCTCAGTGAGGCAGGAATTGACTGTTTGTAATGCTTAGCAGGGCCAGATAGATAATTAAAAAAGATAAAGAGATAATTAAATTTGTATGTAATAAAAGCTCTGTTAAAATTGTGATTGCTGTTACTGACTGTCCCCTAAATTTTGGCAGACAAGACCAAACAATTTTCAAGTATATTTAGGCTAAAAAACCCCAGCAACAACCCAATACCTGATCATGCAGCAAGGGCGTTCCAGGCCCCGCAGGCCTGCAAGTGCTCCAGCCAGGCCTGTGGGTCTGTTCCCTGAGGAGTCTGGCATGAAAAAGAGAAAAATAAAAAGAAATGTTGGCTTTTCTCTTTATTCAGAAGCTCTTCTGTTTGCCAGCACGACTCTGGGTTTCACTCCCCCGTCCCTGGAGGACCAGGAGGTGCTGGGAAAGGCCCCTGCAGGAGCACGGCCTCGCTGGGGTTCCCATGTGGGGAACTGGGTCAGCATGGGGATGTTTGGCTTCAGGTGCACACAGGGCCTCAGGTGCGGGTGACAGAGGCTGTGCTGTCCCCCTGCTCTCTCCTGTACACAGGAAGGCCAGGGTGGGTATTTTCTGTGTGCTCAGCTGTTTTCATGGCTGACAAGTGTTTGAGGGAACCCAGTGCTGTTTCCTCTTAGCCATGCAGTCCTGGAATGGGATTCCTTGATCAGTCCTTCCTGACCAGTGTCAGCTGTGGGCAGAGCTGTGTCTGGAGGCCATGCTCTGGCACTTGTATGAGGGGGTGGGACAGTCACCAAACTGCTCAGCTCTGGCCAAATGTCCCTGGGCCGCCATTGCCAGGGACAGCTGGGGGTGTGGGGGGAACAGCCCAGTGCAGGGTTGGGCACCCAGTTCTCTGTCACCTCTGCCTGAACCAGCTTTGCCTTGCCCTGGCAGCCCAGCCCCCTCCCCAACTCCCCTGCTTCCTGACTCTTCACTTCAGTTTTCAAGCCCTCGGGTTCCTCTCCTGCCCCTGAGCTCTGCCCTCTCTGGGTCTGGGAGCTGCCTTTCTTTCAGCTCCTAAAATCCCCGCGTAAACCAAACCCACCTCTCTCGCTAACGCCTCTTGTTCCCAGAAATCCAGTGGGGAGGGGGACTCTGGATTGCCAACCCAGAATGCTTTTTGTGCCCAGTCCTGGTTAAGCTATCTGACGAGCTTGATGGTGTTTGAACACTGGGTTTATTATTTATTTAATTTTATTTTTTAGCAATATCGCTAGGGTGGCTAATCAACTAATTGATTTAATTCATTAGTATATTAATTTCTATTGCTTTCTTCCTTTCAAATGCTGCCCCTCAGCCCGTCTGGCATGTTTGATTATGACTTTGAGTAAGTTTGACTTGAATTAGTACTTGTGCTGTGTTGTTAGTGTGTAGACACCAATGTGCCTTTTGAGACCTCGCTAACCCCTAGTTTATCTGTTTAATTGTAGGTATGTATATTAGGTTAGGCTGGGAAGTTTTTTTTAAAAACAGAAAAGCGTGATGGAGGTAACATTTTATTTAATAACTTCAGCAAATTATAAATTAACTTCACTCTTCTTTACCTTTCTGTTTCATATTTAAATAGATAAAACTTTTAAACTTTAAAACTTAGTTTTAAAACTGATTCTTTTGGCTTTGCTGCTTTAGGAGATTAGTATAGACTTGGATATTTCCTTCTGGAAAAATGTACTAAATGCAATACCTTTGGCTCATATAATCCCTGTTATCCTAACTCCTCTTTCTATCAAAGTAAATAACCCTCACACTATGTCTGGATAATTACCCGTGGCATAGTTACCTCTGACAGATTGAATTAACATAGAGCATGCCTAGTTCCCCTTGTTCACCTGCCTAAGTCCGCTGTGGTTGATTGTGCCCCTTGATTAACTTTGTCTGGGAGTGGCTGGAATCTGCTTTTTGGCAAATAATAACTCCACTCTCCTCTGCTGCTCTCGTGCCCAGTAACCCTGGGACAGTGCCCTGGCTCAGCCAGTTGGAAATGGATGGATTAACCATAGTCTCTGTTGTAGCTGTGCCCTGTGCAGTAGCTCTGGTGCTGGGTCAGTTATTGACATGGACATTTCTCTTGTCTTTCCAACCACAGGATTGATCTCAAGTTAAACAAAAAGCCAAGAGCCGTAAGTATCCGTGCTCTGTCTGTGTTTTCATTGCTCACCCGAGGGGCTGGCTGACACCCAAGCTTAAAAACCCCTCCTTTTGCTGCTGTCATTTAAATTCTTATTGTCATGGTTGAGGAGTGTCACAGTGTGAGATCAGCACTGTCCCCTGGCTGTAACAGCACCTGAGCCCAGGTGGGCTGTTCTGAGCCCGGGTCACAGATAACTCCTGTGTGCTTCTCATGGAAAAGGCTGCTTTGCATCCTGTTATCTTGTCATGATCTGGAGCATCAAAAGCATCTGGTTTGAGTTGATACTCAAGGTTGGAAATGTTTAGCTACAAGAAAAAGATCTGTTTTGCCTGCAACTAGTGTGAGACATGAGAGAGGACTGAGACCCCCAGCTCCGAGAGCAGAATCGGAGGTGGGAAGGTGTTAACGTGCCTGTGCTGTCCTTTCTCTGCAGGACTACTAGAGCCATCAGTGCTGATGCTCCTGCGATTTAGGTCTGTGACTCCCCACTGAGAAGCTCTGAAGCAGGATGGCAGCTGCAGTTGGAGTGACTCACTCTAAGGGACTTGGATGGGGGGGAGGAAATCCTGGACCTTGCACTTTGCATCATTTTAAAATCACCTGAGTTGCAGGAAGACAAAGGTGGTGTAGTAGTTGTAGTTCTGAATTCCTGACTGTTCTGTGCTTCCGCCTTGGTCGGGAACTTCCTGAAACGGCTGATACTGCTGGCCCCTGTCACCTGCAGACCCACAGAGAGGCATTTCCTTTTCCACTGGAATTGGGGTAGGATTCAATGTGTCCCGTCCATGTTGTGAGACTTAGATTACTTTTCTTGCTGATATTTAGCCTTGCTAAAGGTTTGGGGTTTTTTTGTTTGTTTTTGTTTTATTTTGTTGGTTTTGTTGTGCTTTTTATAAAGCTGAAGTGTATAGTTACAAGTTGACTTTGGGTTTCTTTGTTTAGTCCGTGTAGTGGAAGGTTCTTCATTTTGTGGAGCAGCTTTTTTGATTCTTACTCAAGCAGAGAAGAAGGTAGTTTAACCCTTTTCTCTTACTTTCACTTTAAACACCATCTCCCGATATTCCTCAGTCCATTAGGTGCAGGAAGGGCCAGAGCTCAGAGCCAGCTCTTCGCTGTTGCTGACTTAGGGTGGGTTCTCTTTTTAATACAAACTTCTGTCATTTCTACATAAACAATAAAAGTTCCATGTTTGTCTCTTCTCATGGTTTATTCAGTCCAAACTTTGGCTCCTGGTGCTTTTTTAGTTTCCACCTGTGTTATGAGGACTTCGCTGGAATTCTTCCCCTTTGGCACCAGAGCTGTTCCTTGTCCCATGGCCCATGGGAGATTCACTTGGTGCTTTCTCTCCTCGGGGTAGCTGTAACTCAGTGCTGCAGGGAGTGCCAGGCTCTAATCTCCAGCTGTGTTTGGCTGATCCTGCTGCAAGGCAGGACTGGGATGTCCATGGTTCTGCTGGTAAGGGCATATTGCTTGCAGGTCAGGGCTGAGCTGGCTGGATTGTCCCTGGAGCAGGACAGAGGGTGAGGGCTGGGTGCTTCTCACAGCAGTCAGAATCTTGGTGTTGCTGTTGAACTGAGCTTTGCTTCTCTCAGCGTAGGGAGTTGCCTTCTTTATCAGTGCTGAGATGTTTGTGTAACCCCTGCTGCTGGAGGGAGATGTGGGAAAGGGGCCATGGAACAGGGATGTCACTGAGTCCCTGGAGCACAGCCCTTGGAACAGCTGAGGAACATGGCACCTCTACTCCCCTGGGGTTTGGGATCTTCCTCAGCTCTCTCCAGACACTCCAGTCTGTGCAGGGCAGGGCCTGAGCGAAGGTGAGTATGCAGGAGCAGAATTCTCCCTTGGGCTGTGTCTGATCCGGGGATCAAGGCAGCTCCTTGTTTGATCCCAGGGGGAGCTGGCTTATCCCACAGGGAACT
This sequence comes from Oreocharis arfaki, assembly GCA_013398015.1. NCBI lineage: Eukaryota > Metazoa > Chordata > Aves > Passeriformes > Paramythiidae > Oreocharis > Oreocharis arfaki. Next base: position 77,902 of record VZRR01012451.1, read on the forward strand.
GTGTCTCTGCTCGAGGACTGGTGGCTGCTTCTTCACGGGGGGGTCGGGATATAGCAGCTTAAAGGCCAAGCTACAAAGCCGGCCTACTTCTGTTTTAAGTTACAGAGTTAAAGTACAGGGGGGTGGAAGGTCTAGGAAACAGCATGAACTACAAGGCCTTGCTCCTCCATAGTTCTGGAAAAAAGAATTCTCAGCTGATGGGTTTTATTCCCCGGCCTCTGTACAAAAACACGTCTCCTGCTGCTGCTGCTCCAAGCAGGGATGGCTGGAGCACCTGGACTTCAGAGGCTGAAGTGTCTGCTACACCTCTGACCTTGAGGAAAGCTGCCAGACTTTCTCTGGCAGACCATTTTGGAGAAGCAGCAAAGGGGTGGTGTAGCTCGGAGCCCTGTGTACAGGCAGGTTGTGTGGCAGGGTCAGCTCCACGTTCCCTGTGGCACATTGGGGTGCTGCAGGGACAATGGGGGAACGCAGCCATTTGTGCCTCCAGCTGTGTTTGTCACCAAAGGAGGGGACAGCCTGTTCTGCCCTGGTCGATGTCTGATGGCAGCAGCCTGGGGGGAGCACATTGATCAGGGCAGAAAGAGAAATGGCAAACAATTGATTCAGTTAAAGGATCAGCTGTTCCCTGCTGGGTCCTGACTCCAGCAGTTGTGCCTAAAACTTTAATTTGGTTTCTAAACACTTCTGTTTTACTTCCTAAAGAGCCTGAGTGACTAAAGACCCCCAGGATGGCTAGTGCCTGGGCACAGGAGTCAGAGGGAGCTGTGCAGGCTTTACCTGAATGCTAATTAAAGCTAAAAGTAGCGGTTAGAAATATATCCCAAGTCCTTTGCTGGTGAAAGATGAATCCTGAGCAAAGAAAAGTGTAGAAGAGCAGCCACTGTCCTTATGGACCCCAAAGGTGGAGCGTTAGAGAAACATTAATCCCTGCACAGCCTCGTCACCAAGAGGATTAGGCAGGAGTTCATCTGGTCGCCGAGGGGCAGGAGGGGCCGCGCCCGGTGCATGGCTGGGTAAGGGGGCAGAGGGGAGGGGGCAGCGGGGGTCCCGCGTGCGGGCATCCGGCCCACCAACGCTCCGGTCCCCTCTCGCTGTCCTGGCTCCTGGCGAGCCGGGACAGCCCCTGGCACGTGTTGGCATGGCTCCTAGAGTGCGCGGAGCGAGGAGCAGCTCTGGGGCTGTCAGCTGTGTCTCCTGGTCCGCAGGGTGCCATGGGCCGGCAGCGCGCACCGCCCGTGCCGTGCTGGAGGCGGCTCCTGCGCGCCGGGTGCTGGTGGCTCCTGTCGCTCTGTGGGACGGCGCTGCGGGGGCTGCGGGGGCTCTGGAGCCTGACGTGGGTCGGTACCACAGAGCCCCTTCCCCAGGGACCTCCCCGCACCTGTGCCCGCTCCAAACGTGGCGCATGGGTGGAGCCGGGGCAGGGGCAGGGGCGCTGCTGGAGTGCAGTCGCTGTGCTGCTGGCTCTGGGAGCTGTGGGCTGTTGCAACTGGGGCAGCTGGAAGGGAGGAGTGCGTCACCACAACAGCCGGCAGCTCAGCTGTGGGATTGGGACCTCGTCCCGGGGAGCTAGTCCTTGGCTCAAGGCACTTGGCTCAAGGCACCTTAGCTGGTTGGGCCCACCAAGAGCCCTGGGGACACGGGGACATCGCTCCAGGCTCTGCCCTCCACAGGGCAGGCGTGAGCTGTCCTCTCCCCTAGGTCCTGCTGATCTGCTACAAGAGCTGTTGGGATGGCGCCTTCCAGGTCACCGAGGAGGTAACTCCCCCAATGGGAGAACCGCTCACCAAGCCCTGGGACACAGCTGAGCCCAGTGGCACGAGGGGGATTCCCTAGGTGGGGTTGGTGCCAGGGCCCATCTGGGCTCAGCTGCCCATCGACCTGTCCGTCCCCACTGTCTATGTTGGCTTCCAGCTCGGCACAGCCCTGCAGCTGAGACTAGAGGGGAGTGAGGAGGAGGATGGGGACTCAGATTCTGCACTGGAGCCTGGACAGACAGGTGCGTCCCTGGCCCAGGGGTGTTCCTGGGGCTGGCAGGTGTCATGGGGGACTGACAGGAGCTGAGCTGTGGTGCCAGGGCAGTGGTGGGGCTGCAGCAGCGTGGTGATGCCAGCGAGGCCCTGCTGGGGAGGCTGGAGGCACTGGAGGCCGACGTACGCTTCCTCTGCACGGAGCTGGGGGCTGAGAAGCTTCTGTGGAGCAGCCGTTTCCTTGAGCTGCTGCGGGAACAGCAAAGCCTGCACCAACGGGTGAGTCTCCTGTGGGGTCCCAGCCCCCACAGTCCCCTCTGACACCCCAGACCCTCACACCCTGGTCCAGCTGCAGGAGCTGCCATGGCAGTGGAACAGCGGTGACAGCCCTGAGCTGCTCAGGGAAGCAGACGACCAAAGTGCCAGTGGGAGTGAGGGAGAGAGCCCAGAAGGTAGGGGCTGGGAATTGCAGGGGGCACAGGGAGCCAGTAGCTGGGGAGGGGGGACTTGCCACCAGAGCTGGGGATGGGGCAATGTGCTGACCTCTGCTAATGGGCAGTATGGGCAATCCACCAGCTCCCACCTGGGCACTGGGTGGCACTGGGCAGCCTGGGAAGGTACCTGGGAGGAGGATGCTGGGAAAGGCTCCCAGTTCTCTGCATCAGTTCCCACCAGGAACGTGGCTGGGTGCTCCCACTGGTGTCCCCTCCCCTTTGCTTTGTTCCAGGACGCCAGTGGATGGAGGCACCACGGCAACCACGTGGTTCCATCGAGCCTGACGGGCAGAAAACGTAAGTGGAGGTGTGAGCAGGGCCTCAGCAAACCAGGAAGGATCCACACATTCCTCCCTGCCCAGGCCCTGCAGGACACAGGCCAGGCTGGTGCAGTCCCAGCTGTATCCTTGTATGTGCCTCCATGCCTTGGTGCTGGCTGGGCCTGGCCCCATCCAGCAGAACTGCAGCCATTTTCCAGGAGCAGGAACCAGCTGGGAGGCAGGTCAGGACAAGCCACTGGCCCTGGGTCTGCCCCAGGACATGTCACAGCCCTCCCTGCCCAGGGCCGCCCCCGGGCTGACTGTGCCCCACGGGGGCTGGCTCTGCTGAAGCCCACCGAGGAGCATCCTCCTGCTCTGCTGCTTGTTGGGAGGTTCCAGGAACAAGGAGTCTGGTCAGCACCGGCTTCAGTCACCTTGCTCAGGGGGGACGGATTGCAAAACTCACCCACGGATTTCCTGATAGGCCAGATCCATCCTCTCAGTCAGCTGCTCCTGCACATGTTGCAACCCTGGGCCAGCTCCTTGAGACAGCGGTCAAGGGCGACTGGCTCCCTAGGCACGGCTGACAGCCCCTCGTTGGCCAGAACAACTGGGCCCGGAATGCTGAGCCACGGGAGCACCGGCCCCGCAGGGAGCAGGGCTGAGGGGCTGCCCGGCGCCCAGGCCTGGCCCAGCACAGGGGGGCTGCGTCCTGCCCCTGCCTCCCACTGTTCAATACAGGCAGCCACTTTCCATCGGTTGTGTCTGCCTGATCTTTCTCCAGCAGAGCTGGGACAGCTGCACCAGTGCCTGGCAGCAGCCCCCGGGCCCCAGCTCTCTGGGGATGGGGATGGGATGAGCTCTCGCTGAAGCAGAGCAGGGACCAGCACCCACCCCCAGCAGGCAGGATCGGCAGGGATTTGTCCTCCTGACGTGCCCGTGCAGCTCCCACATGCAGGGAACTGACGCAACAGAATAGCAGTGGCCTGACTCACCCTGCACCCACCTGGCCCCAGTGTGGTGGAGATGGGACAGCCCTGTGCTGCTCAGAAATACCAAAGTAAACCAGGTCCTGCAAATGAGCTGCTCTGGGGGCCCCGCTGCAGTGAAACCCCAGCCCCAAGCTGGCTCCCCTGCTCCCACAGGAATCACAGCAGCATCCATGCTGAGAGACCATGGGAGTACCAGACAGTGATGTGACAAGGTCATGTTCCTGCTGTAGCCACCGTTCACCTCTCCTGTGGCAATCCTTGGGCTGGAAATCCCCAGCCAGCCCACAGGGGCCAGGGTGCAGGAGGTGGAGTGTGACATCCAGCAGCATTAGCTACAGCCATCAGCTCTACCCACCCCCGCTGGAGCAGCCCCTCACCACAGCACCCGCAGCAAGGCAGGAGCCACTGCACAGGCCACAGAAACCCTTCCCCAGCCATCTCACCATCCAAAGCCTCCTGACCTATTGCTTAACCTGAAGCTGTGTTTACTCCAACGCACTTGTGTGACATTGCTCTCCAGTCCTGGCCAGGGGCCTCAGGGACTTTGTCAGGAGGGCTGAGCAGGTAGCTGCTGCCTCAGACAGGGCTTTAGCTTCCAGGGGCAGCCCCTGGCCTTGGGGACCACCAGGGTAGTCAGGGCCCTTTGGAAAGCAGGTGGCAGAACTGAGAAGCCTCTGGCTGGAGGGCAAGTGCTGCCAACATCTGCACAGGTAGCACCACCATCACCATCCCACCCCAGCACCAGCCTCCCTCCCCAGTGCCCTGGGACAGCACCCAGCTCCTCCCCAGCACCCTTCCATTCTCTTGTATGCAATATTTACTTTGCAGTTACTCGCTTCCTGCAGTCCTGTCTTAAAGGGAGGGTGTGCTGCAGAAGCAGTTTGGGATACAGGGTGCAGAGCTGCTGCCATGCTCAGGATCTCTATTCCTCTGTGGGGAGAGCAGCAGCCCAGCAAGCAGCCTCAGCACTGGGGGAGGACAGGGGGGTTGATGCTCAATCTGCTCCCATGTATAGCACATACCTCACCACACCCCCGTGATGGCACACACACATCATCCCCTTTCCCACAGCCTGCACAGGAACCTTTCAGATTTCTGCCTCTGAAAATGCCTTAAAATGCTAGAACGGAGCTAGCCACATCCTGGAAACCCCCAATGGGGGGACCTAGCTGAGTTCAAATGGAAGTTCAGGGAGCAAGGGCAGCACAGGGCAGTGGTGCCAGGGAGAGGCAAACAAGCCCTGGAGAGCAGGCTGGCCTGCTTGAAGGAGCCAGCCTCTCCTGAAGCTCAGCACGAGGCTTCAGTAGCACACAGCTGACAGGATGAGGGCTGGAAAGCCCCTGAGCACAGGAAACCTTCAACAGGCTCATGTGTGACCTCCTTCCCTCCAACAGCCCAGTGAGCTGACACACAGATCTGACCCATTTTGTCTTGCCCAGGAACACAAAGCAAACACCCAGTAGTCATAGCAGGCTCTACCCCCAAGCCCCAGGAAGTGCTGAGCCAAAGGATGCAACCCCAAAACCCCTACTTTAACAGCCCCCCACAGGGTTGCCAAGGTGTGCAGACAGGCAGCCCCACCACTCCTGGCACTGAGGAGTGTGTAGGGGAAAAAAAATGTGCAAGCAGCAACAGTTCCAATCAGCATTCCCATTTCCCAAATCTCTGGCACCACAGTGAGCCTGGGAAATGGGGACAGAGAACCTTGTGTGAATGAAGGAGAAAATTCAGAGAACAGCAGTGGGATTGTGGCTGGGCTGGCTGGCTGCCCCAGCAGCACCCACAGCAGTTTGGGGGAGTAACTTTGACCAGATCTGTGCTGGGGCCTGACCCTCCCAAACTATTCCATGTGCCCCCAGGACTGTCACTGCAATAGAAACATCCCAACCAAAGGCACAAACCAAAGCACAAACCAAAGAGCTCTTCCTCTCCTGGTTGTGATAATGAACCTCTGCTCTTCTGCACTGATTCTTTTAATTGTGTCTCAGTGCAGCTTTGAGAGACACAAAAATAAACTTACCCCCTTTACACATCCTGTAAAACTATAATTACCTATTATCTTTTACAGGAACACCAGCCCTAAAATCCTGCAGCGTTTTTCAACTACAGATCCTATTATGGACAGGAGCAAACTCCTCACGTGGTTAAAGGTGTGCTCAGATCCCTGACACACCACTCCATCCCCCCCACCACACGCACAGAGCCACGTGAGCTCTGTCACTGCAGTGACGTCCTCGGAGGCTTCCTCTCCCACAGTCAGTAGAGAACTTTCAGACTGTGAGGTTGCAGGTTTGTTTTGAAATGCAGCTGGTCTCTGGGAGCACCTGCCTGCCTGGTTTCTGATTAACTAGAGCCACTGCCCTGTGGTAAATGAAGAGCACAAGTTTCAATACAGACCATAAAGTTATTTAACCAGTGAGATAAGAACATGCTGTGCTGCAGTGAAACAGGTGGGAGGGGAAGATCCTTACACCACAATGTAAGCACTGATATTCCTGCTGCACTTCCAGTCCATAACAAAGCTTCAGAGCAAAGTCTGGACATGTTACAATTCACATATTCCACACTCAACATCTGACACAGATGTACTGGAACTGGATAAAATATGTATTTATTTCCAGGCTGTACTGTGGAATTGCCCCTCAAAGCCAAATAGTGCATGCCGATTCCAAAATTCCCAGGAGTGTGCTGTGCCTTAGCACCCAAGACACCCATACTGTGGTGCTGAGAGCCAGCATTGCTGCTCGTCCTACCTCCCCTGCCAGTGCCTGCCCCGGGCAGCGAGCAGTAAAGCCAAATAAACAGCAAACACTGCACATGCCCTTATCTGCCACAGCACATGGATGTTTTGGTCTTGCTGCATCGATTACCAGCCTGCCAATAACCAGCTCTCAGACTGCACACAGAGACCCAAAGCCTGTCAGAGGAACCCTGGGGAAGAAGGATAATTTCTCTGACTTTCCTGAAAAGCCAGCCAAAATGCTGAATGTTCCTCCATAAAGCCACCAGAGACCAAATACATCAACTCAGCAGTTTTTATTTATATAATACAGTTCTTCCTTTGCCATGGCTGTCACATGGCTATCCAATACATGACTATACTGCATAGTACTACAGAGAGTTCAGCAAGTGTCAGCTGGAGAGTACAAAATGTTAATCTTCTCATTGCAAGAGAGGCAGCAGATACCAGCATTTCACCAGAAACCCAAACCCACCTTGCCAAGTAACATATGGCTGAGGTGAGAACAGCACTGATTAAAACTGCAAGCAGCAAAGTGCTGAACAATAACATTAAAAACCATTTTTTTCTGTAATTTACAAATATGCAAAGTAACAGGTTACTTAAAATTAAGAAGCATTTTGCTTACTAACATGAAACATTACTAATTCGTAATGTATCATTATTAACCAGGTATACAGGTTTCTGTGTCCCTGTGGTTTCATGGCACATGGTGCCAGTCTGGGCAGGTCATTCCTCGGACATCAGAGGGAAGAGCAGAACAGACAACACTGTTCCCAGGAGGGTTTCAGCTGCATTCCACTCTCCCCTTCTTAATTTGCCACTTAATAACCTCGGTTTAACCACAGAAGGGCGTATTGTATTTAGAAAACAACAACACACAGAGATACAATGTGTATCAACAAATCAACTGCTTCCGGCCTGCAAGTGCCAGGAACATTTCTGCATCCCGAGCACAGCAAAATTACAGGACCAGAACCAATTACTACAGAAATTGTTTTTGCATATTTAAAATCTCTTACAGTACCTACAACAGAAAACATCTTAGAGAGTAAGAGGAAATGAACAGGAACAGCCTTGCCAAGTAAGTCTTATTCTACAATTCTGGATGCTGCTCTAGTTGGGCACAGCCAAAGGGGACAGGGGAATATTGGTGAGGCAGAAGATGAAGCAACAGCTTTACAGAGCAAAATATTAAAGACTACTTGGGAAGGGCCCTGGCAGCAGTCCAGATGTGATGCAGCTGTTCTATTGCTGTCTGAAGGCAAAGGCACATAACAAATCCTTGTCAGTGCTGTACAGAGCCAGCCTGGGACAGGGACCAGCAAGGTGACAGTGCCAGGGCAGCACTTACAGCATACTGAGCTCACTCACCTGCTCTGACACTGCAGCGTTCAACACATGCCCAACACAACTTGCATGCAGCTCTGAACAGTGGCTGGCTACTCCTCCTGAGCAAGTACTCAGCTCCTGGGAGCTGAGCACCTCACTAAGCACTTGTGGTCTATGTGGCAGAATTACTTCACCTCAGGAAGATAAGCTGAGGTGGGAGGGGTGTGGAAAACATCATTCAAGAAGTGCACCAGTAAAACCAGTCAGATAAACCCAGCTTCAGATTACATTAATAACCCAACATTCACCACAGATCTGAATGGCGGGATTTAGTAAAGAGGCTTAGTCAGGACCTAACAGCATTGACAAGGCATTTGGGTTCTCAAAAGCTAGCCTTAGGCCACTACAAAGGCAGCACCCACTCCTCTCACATCCAATTACGGACAACTGCAGGAATTCAGGGTATGCCAGACTCCCATGAACCCCAAAGGAACAGTCCTGCTCTAGAACTGCAGCCTCCCTTCCTGCTTAGCAGCCCCTGGGGAAGGTGAGACCCCATGGTGCTCCCACCTTTCCCACAGGCCTGCAGTCATAGCTGGAGCAGAACTTGCTGCGAGCACATGACATCTGGCATCCAGCCTCCAGCTGGAGCCCAGTACTTCCAAAGGAATAAGAAAGAGCACTCAGATGGCATCCGTGGCAGCTGCAGAGGCAAAACCAGCCCCTCAAGCTCTCCTCATGCCCGGCTGCCCTTGGCACCCGCCTCACACACCTGGGTTCTGGGCCTTGTAGGTGAGGATCTCTGCTGCCAACCTCTGGGGGTCCAGCAGCTGGGGGAAGCGGCTCATCACAGCATCAACCAGGTGCGGGTGGAAGATGCCGCAGAGCTTGACATGCACGCTGGCCCGCTCCTCAGCAAACTGCTCCGAGCCAGCCCAGGGCCCCGAGCCCCTGTACGCTGGCCCCGGGGCCCTCTGCACTGCACAAGGGTCGCACACACCAGAGGATCTCACCTGAGGCAGTGGGTACGGCTCCGACCAGAACTCCCGTGAGTGGGGCAGGGCGGCACTGAACTCACTGGGCAGGCTGTACTGCCCCGCAGGACCTGGGTGCACAGGTACTCCATAGCCTGAGAGAGAGTGGGGTGCTCCTGAGCGAGACATCTCAGGGCTGTACTGCAAGAAGCTAGCACCAGAGGAAGAAGATTTATGGGAACCATGATTGTAAGAGACCAGACTGTTCTGCTCTAAGCTGGGAGGATGTGGGTAGACAGGTCTCTGCCTACCACAGGTGCAGATAGCCACCTGCTCTGCATGGGCATGGTCACAGTGACTGGTACATCTGTGAGGCCACATGTCAGACAGTTGGTTCTCCAGAGACCCAATGCCTGAGTCAAGACGCTCCTGAGAGATGCAAGACAGAGAGTCCATGTGAGGCTGCTGGTACCTGTCAGGGGAGACACTGCCTGACACACAGCCTTTGGCCTGAAGTGGAACGTCACTGGGCTTGGCTTTATGGGCCAAGCTCTTCCTCTCTGCAGAGACCTTCTGCAAAGAGCTTTTGTCACTCTCTGTGGGCACAGAGCACAAGAGCTCTGCCTGGGAAGCCCTTTTTCCCTTTTTCTCCTCCTTAGCACTGGTACTTCTGGTTGGAGACAGCCTTGCATTGGCACGGAGTTCATCAGCTAACGAGCGCTGGGGCTGGTTGATTCTTTCAGGATGGTAGAACTTACACTTAATTCCGTAAGTGCATTTCTTCCCTGTAAGGAAAGCCAGAGCATGGAATGACCAGCTGGATTTGACTAGATTATGAATGACACTTGCACAGACACCTTGTTCTTCACATAAAGAAGGCAGGTCTTACCATAAGGGCACTGCTGTTTCTTGTGTTCTGGAACTACAGGTTTCTTCCTGAGGAAGTTATCCAGGCTGGGGCCATGACGCCCTAAGGGATCATCTGGAGGCATAAACCTAAAGAAAAATGAATCCGAGTCAGATGCAGTTCACTTCTTTTGAGTTGAGGTTTGGTTTCTTCTCAAAGCCTCCTATTTCATTGAAGATCAAAAGTTATCTGAGCCCTATGAAACTCTCCCACTTCCCACAGAGATAACCCTCCTGCCACCCAGTCCACACCAGCACAAAATGCTTCCCTTCAGGCACAGAAGAGGTTCAATGCTTGGTTGTTGACCAGAATTAGTACCTGCTGCTGAGCCTGCTAACAATTGTCCTGTGAGGAAACTGCACCCCAAAGCTCTCCTTGGAGCTCCTAGCTCCAAACTAGGAGCAGCTACTGAGATGCCACCAACTTCTTTCGCCTTTGTATCCTACAGCTTTTCTTTATTTCTTTACAAGCATTTTTCTCTTTTCATGCATCATTTGCTATTGCTTCATTAGAACAAGCCAGCATGCTCACACAGATCTTTCTTAAAAGCCCAGGAAGACGTGAGCATACTTGTCATTAACAAAGGAATACATCAGCAGACGCTCCTCAATGAATTTCTTCCACTCGGGACGCTCGTTCTGCAGGTCCCGGTAGGTGTCGTTGGACACGACGATGCCGTCGGACTCGTGGGCCAGCTTCACAATGAACCGGTCATCGTAGCACACCACGCGCTTGCCCCCGACCCGCCGCGACGGCGTGAACACCAGGATCTTCTTCTTCTCAAGGTCACGCAGAATGTACTGGTCTAGAGCAAACACAACTGTGAGCACACCTGCACAGCCCAAAAGCCTTCACACAGGAAAAGTAACATTATAAATGAACAAAAAAATTCACGTGAAGTCATTCCACCTCTCCACAACCCAGACTGTACTCCACTCTGCTCATCACTGTTCTGAATTACTCAAATCTCAGCTCTTTACAAGTTCAGAGCAAACTCCTCTCAATTTGAATAATTCTGGCTTCAGTTAAATACAAAGCACAAAGTGTGTCCCTGCAAGAGGAAAAAATTCAAGAAATAAAAGACAAGAAGTCAGGAAGCAGAGCAGTATTACATTCCTTGTTTTCTGAATTATTCCAACTGATTCAGGCAAAAGCTAGCTTAGGGGAGAAGTTAATGACTAATTCTCCCTGGTCAGTTCAGCTCATTGCATCTCCTACTACTCAGACTTTCTATTCTGAAGTTAATTACTGACTTAGCCAGAACTCTGCAAGCTCACTAAGCGACAGAGTAGTCAGCCTGAAAAGCTACTTTTGGTTTTCATATTTCCATACCTGTTATGAGTACATCTGGTCGGGGCTGCTCCTTCCTCCATGATGGCACAAAGACTGTAATATCCTTGTGTCCCCTGTCCCAGAACCACTGGACAGCCAGAAGGATACCCCGGCAGGAGAACACTTCTTTATTCCCATGGCTGCAAAGGAGAAAATTAAGACTTTAATTCCTCCATGGCTCAGTACAGGCTAGTCAGGCAACGCACAGAGCAAAGGGAGCCGGCAACTAGGACAAGCTTCAGTAAAGTGCTGAGGAGCACAGGCAGCAAACACAGGTGCTTGTCTCATGTAACAACATCCTCACTCAGACCTGTCCAGCATCCCTGTTCATTTCAGCACCTCAGGATACCAGTAAACACCCAAATACTCACTGGGAGAGAGGAAGACAGCAGCTGGAACTGTTACAGCTGCTTTGAAACAGCCTCTGCTTCAACCCTGTACTTCTGATGGTTATTTTTAGCCCAGAGCACAATCCAAAACCCCTTTGTGCTACTCTGACAGCTAATGCCAGTGGCTGTTTCCTGCCAGGGTGCACTGTACCCTCACTGGGGGTTTGCTTGCAAAGTTGTTCTGATCACTTCAGGAAAACAAGATATTTTATGCACTCTCACCTCAAGGAAAGATGATTCATTCCATGATGGCTCAAAACCTCATCTACAAATGCACTATTTGGATAAAATGGTAACATCTCCCGTGATCAGTGCTGGATGAGTGAACAGCTCATGGCAGCTGGAGAACAAAGTTTGACAACCTTGTCAGAAGCCATGTACTGATGCAAAAAAGCTTCTTAATTATTCATTAGGTCATATCAATAAGTTTCCAGAACTTCTAGGAGGAAGCTACCCCTCCTGTTTTACAAGCACTAGTGTTTACAGTGCAATCAGCTCTTCTGCTGATAGTGGTTCTGGCAAACTTTCAACACTTCTATTCCAGCCTGATATGTCACTCTGGGGATCCAACTGCCTGTGTTCTGTGATGGCATTCTGGGAAGATGCGCTACACCAAAGGGAACTGCTCTCAGAATTCAGGAAGATTTTCCTCACCTGGGCACTACCGGTGTCAAGTTTTACTCCTTCCATCTGCACCTGAATGACACTTCAGCTCCCACCACCCTTTGGCAGCCCAGCAGGCCCCTCACCAGAGCCATTCCTGCAGAGGCACTGTTGCAGCACCACTACAGAGAAGTTTCATTTCCCCTCCCAGCCTCACCCTTTCTTTGAAACTACAAAGAAAGTTGAAGAGCTGTACAAAAGTACTTATTCTCGAAGAACTAAACACTTGGCAACAGAACTAACACCTAAAGAGACACCTAACATAACTCCAATAAGAATCCGAAATTACAGAAGGCTGAAAATCACCATCAGAAGATACACTAAAACTTTTCTCCAATATCAGATGGATTTAGCTATAAATGGACAGGCACAGGTTACTGCAATTTTTTAGAGATAAATGTTAAAAACAAATGCTTTTTGGTGGGGGGGGGTTTTGTTTGTTTTGGGTTGTCTTCTAATTTTTTTGAGTCCCTGCTACCAACCTCAAATCTCCAGAAGGCAGCTAATTGGGCTGATGTGATTTGGCAGCAGCCAGGGAAAAATTCCCTTAGAAGGAAGTAAAAGCTAATTTCCACTATGATTTGCATAAGTTTGTCAAGAGCTGTTGAGGGAGGCCATGGTACACACTGCAAATGAATCAGCAGGGAACATCACACCATCAATACAGGAAGTTTCAGAATGGAATTCCCCTTCTAGCAAATTGCTTAAAAAAGCCAGACTGCTTCTCTCATGTCAGACCCTGGGCTCTGGCCTGCCCTGACTCACAGCTGCTGTGATTTCCCCTCTGCATTTTAGGGTAACTTTCACCGGCAAGAGGCTCCTCATTAACAAACACAGCCAATCCTGCTGTGAAAGCCCAACCATTTATCCAATGTAAACTTTGCTGCCAAAGTCACTTATCAGCCTGGGCTCACAGTAGGCCATTTTCCATCGTGTTCCCAGAGCTGTGGAGAGGGTAGGAACTAGAACAGGTTCTCTAAAGGGACACCAGGCACGGCTTTCACTCTCCAGCCCTGTTCCACTGCCATCACCATTCCTTATTTGCCCTGGGACTCCTGGCCTCTGCCAGAAGCCTCTGCCCCATCTTTTCTCAGAACTGTCAGCCAGGGCTTGGAGAAAACCACACCTGCAAACAAACCTCCACGCAGCACTTTCATCTCAGACAAACCTACTGCAACCCACATAGCAGCTCCACCTGCACGCAGGGTTATTTTTTATAAAATCTGCATACACAAACATAAGCAACAAAGGAGGCAGCTTCTGAGCTGCAACAGAAAAAAGCTTTCAGAACCCAATTCAGAACCTGGTGCGTTGCACTTCAAGTGCCCAGAACCCCTGCTGTGCAGAGGTGGGGAATGCATACTGCTGGGGTTGGGGTGAGGGCAAGCAACACTCACCATTGTGGGAGCAAGAGCCGGGGTGAAAATCTGTGACATCACACCAATAAACATCCAGCCCTGAGATTCTCAGTGCTTCATGTATATTGGGGCTTCTGGTCACAGTATTCAACAGGACCTGCTCCAGCAACACTGGGACATATGAGATCCTGAGGATGAGCCACAGCCCTGCCTTGGTGACACCTTTGACATCTAATCATTCTCTACCTTCTACAGAAATTCACAAAAATACAAGAGGCACAATTTGGAGACAGGTCTCCAATGGAGCTCCATATTACAAAGCCTTCTCTAATTAACCCTGTAATTATTTATTGAGCAACTTCCTACTATGGAAACTTACACAAAGCCACTAGTTAAGAGGACAACGTCTCTTCAGTTATCCCCTCAGCGGTAGAGCACAGGAGGAAATGTCTGTTTCAAAGGAAGCACTGCTGCCCTCATCATTGCCCCTTGACTCTGGGTGGCTCTGGGCGGGCAGAGCAGTGCCAAGACCAGCCCGCACAAGCAAACGTGGTGCTCGTCCTCGTGAGAGCCGTGCGTGTTGGAGAGGCACCTTAGAAAGTATTACCAGCCCCCTTCCAAGCACTCAGAAGCGGCTGCTTCGAGCGAGCGACCCCCAGGTTGTTGTCTCCGAGCTCTTTGCGCCTGGTAGAGCTCATACCCAGAGGTCACACACCGACAGCCCCGCGCCCACCCCGGAGGCACCTCATGGCCACGTTGCTGCCATCGATGACGATGGGCTTCAGGTTGTCGCTCTCCGTTTCTTCGGGGCCGGGCGCCGGGGACTTGTTGCCGGCGCCGCCCCGAGGGACCAGCGGGGCCTCGCTGGGCTCGGGCGGAGCCTCGGGGCCGTCCCGCTCGGCCGGGCCGTGCTTCACCAGCTCCCCCAGCACCGTGTTGGTGTCGGCGCCCAGGCCCAGCTTGTGCAGAACGACGCGGATCTCCTCCGAGGAGTAGCCGAGCTTGCGGAAGAAATCCACCTTCAGCTGCAGCTCGGGGCCGTCCCCGGGCCCCTCGGGGCTCTCGCTGCCGCTCATCCCCACTGCAGGCCGGGCCGCGGCCGGCAGCGCCTCAGGCCAGCCCGGGGCGACGCTGCCCGCGCTCATAGCTCCCGGCGGGGGACTCGCGGCCTCTGCTCAGCGCCCGGACCTGCGGGGAGACAGCGGCGTTGGCAGCGGCCCCGCTCCCCGGCCCGGCCGAACCCCNCGATCCCCCCCGCTCACCGGGCCGCTGCCACTGCCGGCTTGCCGCTGCCTCTCCATGGGGCCAGAGCAGGGCGGGCGGCGGCCGCAAATTTATACCGGAGCGCCGCGCAGGGCGGAAGGGCAGAGCGAGGGGCGGAGCGGCAGCCGCTTCCCGGCCCGCCCAGCCCGACCCCGGCCCGGCCCCGGCGCTTCCGTGCTGAGTCGGGCCGGCGAGGCGGGGCCGCGATAGGGGCAAGGGCAGTGCGAGGGGATGGATTGCCTGACACATGTTCCTTGCACCACTTGGATCCTAGTGATGCAGGTGGCCGTGATTCATCCAGTGGTGGCTTATCAACCCGGGCGTGCAGAGGAGATAAGCGCTGTCAGAAAGCATCTGTCACCCACTAGTACCTGTCCCTTGCCAAGCGCTAAACCATACCTGCAGACTGTATGGAATTGCAGGGGTTAAAATCTATGTTGTGAAACGTGCAAAAACTTCACATCTCTGACTTCTGATTAATCATGCCTAAACAATCTAATGAAGGTAGTTGCAAATTTGCTTCCCCGAGGCCATGTACTGGAGCCCAACTCAGGAGTGAGGAACTCTCCCAGTTACAGGAATGCATTTGCATTCATCTTCCTTGTGGTTACCCCGAAACAATCATTTTTCCTTGTCTCTGGCCATGTCTGAAACCGCACTGTGTGCTCAACAGTAACACACACACACAACGAGATTCAGATCAGAGATAATCGTTACTCAGTTCTTAAGTAGGTGCTTTCCCAACACTTCTTTCCCTTGGAATCTACTGCAGTCGGCATGAATTTAAGCATTGTTTGTGTGCTTTTGCTTCCAGACTGAAGTCTATTGCACCAGAAAGTATGGCCACAGATGTACTTCTTATAGGAAATACCCCAAGGAAGAGGCACAAAGTTGAATCTCCTGATTTATGCAAAGCAGTGACAGCAGCTGCATGGCTCTAATTTGGTGAAAGAGAAGCCAGGAGAGAGGGAGGCTATCGGCTTCTCCACCCGAAAAGTCAGAGGGAGTCACATGCTGGTCACACCTCAAAGCTCCTCATGGGTCATTTTGACTATTTTTTTTTTTTTTTCACATTTGCAAACTGCTTTGAACAGTACTTCTTAATTTTGGTACTGCAAGGGCTATGGTGGAGGCTGCAGCTTCTGAGGATTCACAGAACAAAGCC
The DNA here is from genome assembly GCA_013398015.1 of Oreocharis arfaki. NCBI lineage: Eukaryota > Metazoa > Chordata > Aves > Passeriformes > Paramythiidae > Oreocharis > Oreocharis arfaki. Next base: position 93,741 of record VZRR01012451.1, read on the forward strand.
TTTGCTGGGATCACAGATGCACTGAGACCCTTCACCACCCTGTACAAGGCAAGGGACTGCTTCTTCTGGCCAATGCCGTGCCCACAGCAGGGCAGCTGCATCATCCCCTTTCTGTGGTGGGACAGGCTATCAGCTGGCACTGCCGGGCTGCCGAGGGGAGCTTGCGCCTCTGTCCCTCTGTGGCACATCCGTGGCCACAGGAAAGAGGTGGAAGTTCCCATCACAGCACAAGAGAGCACTGGGCTGTTCCAAAGAAGAACCTGTGAGACCGAGGGGAGGACAGGGGCTGGCAAGGCCAGATGCCCTCAGGATGGTCATTAAGAGCGGCCAGCAGCATCTCATCCTGTTGAGATGGGAATTCTAGTATGTCAAAAAAGGAACTAATGCATCCAGGGGCAGCAGGGACCCCAAGGTGCTCTATGACAGCAGGAGCCCTGTCCCATGAATGGGCTCAGTCCCCCCCCAGTCCTTCACCTCCATCCACTTCTCTGCTGACTCAGCGTGAGCTTTTGTCCAGCCTGGTTCCTTGTTCATTAACAAGTCTCGTAGAATGCTGATATCACGTTTTTCTAGGGATTACCACCCCCATGTCCCAGATTTTAAAGGAAGAGCTCGTCCTCTGGCAGACCCTTTCATCTCCCACTCGTACATTTAACACAGTCAAAATAGGTGATATTCAAGGATCCTATTATCTGCTGGTGGGGAAAAAGCTGGCCTCGTGCCAGTTCCTTGGGAAGAGGTGCCAGCACTTTGCAACTCCTGCTAACCAGCCGCAACCAGGAGCCCTGTCAGCAAAGTGGCCCTGGACCTGGCTGCTTACGTATGGAAGCTCAAGGCAGCTAACTCACTTTGAAAAAAGGGCTAATTCAACCTCATTTATAAAAGCCTTATGTGGGACCATTATGTTAATTAAAGACAATTTAAATGGCCTTATATAGTAGCATTTGGGAGTAAATTAAACTGAATTAAGGCCACTTTAATGCTGAATGAGAATTTAATGCAGAATTTTAATGTTCTGCTTTAGATTGAGTTAATTCAATTTGATTTTCTTAAGAATCCTGTACAGACAAACACTGAGCAATGAGGTACCTACTAAGGTACCCAGCTGAGCTCATTTGTCAGCTTCTCTGGGAGCCGATAGGGCTGGGACTGGCTGCCTTGGGATCCATGTGTTTCCGACAGCTTTGGTGTCCTAAATGCCTTGCTCATCTGTGGAGTGACCTGATGGCTCACCTCATTGCACTCACCTACATGTGCTTCTGGTGATGAACTGAATTCTCCTATCACCTGCAACTCAGGGACTCAAGAGGCTCACAGAGCTGCCTCTGGATTTTCTTTTGCAGTGAGCAGTATAATTTATTACAGAGGACTTACAACATTCTGGAATTAAAAGAAAAACAAATGATGATTTATGCCCTTTCTTTGGAAGAGGGTCACCGTGCCTCACGAGGAAAGCTGAGCAGTAATGCTGGAAGCAAAGCTGAGCAACCTCCCTTTATGGTAGCTTGCTTTTACAGTGCAGCCACTCAGGTTCATGGAGATGCTACCTGAGAGACCATCTGCTGCTCTGGCTGGCCTTGATAAAGAAGTCTCTAATGGCAGCACCATTGTAGTGAAAGCCCACCAGCTGAGCAAAGCCCTGGCTTGGACAACATCCCAGTGGAGGCACCGGGGGAAGGTTACTCCCACTCGTATGTTGGGCAAGATCTCCTCGCCTCCAGACCCCGGTGCTGTGTGCTGTAGTGATTCCAGAGAAGAAATAGAGCTTAGGTCTTTTCAGAAAAAAGGAAAATGTAGCAAGGGAGGACTAGAGGAGAAGCTTATCATGAATGTGCAGAACTCATGTTTGGAGCCTGTATACCTGTAGTCCTTGTCACACTGCTTGAGGTTCTCCCAGTGCCACCTTCACCCATGAGTATGGGATGCCTATACAGCTCCAGACAAGTAGATGGATTTTTCTCTGAAACATTCTATTTTGAACTTATTCCATGGCTTTTAAGGAGGTCCTCATAAGCAGTCTGCAGAGTAACTGCTCCCTGAGTAGCCCAAGGGCTCCTTGCAGAGCAGGCATGTTTCTGAGCTCTGGAGGAGAGCGCATGCTCCCAAGGAACTGTACCAAGGAAATTTATTTGGCTGTCACTGTGTGCCTGACTAGACACGGCCTTAGGTACTCCTCCGAATAAGCAGCCTTGATCTCTACCTTTGGTCTTAGTGATTGATGGCATTAAGTTATAGGACGAGCTTATTTCCTCAATGACAGATGGATTGGGCACACCCTGACAATTTGTTTCTCATGCACTTTTGTCAAGGAAAAGAGCCATCCTTCGAGGGGCTTTTGGGCTATAAATCTGTTATTGTTGAGGGCTAAAGTGACAGAAGCAGCAGAAGCCTCACCATCACGTCAGCTGTTGCCAAGGCTGTGCAGGGTCTCAGCTGAGCCTGGGAAAGCAGTTCCTCCACACCCCTGCGCCAAAGGCAGGGGGGAACAGTCCCACTGTCCCTGCCCAGGATGCATGAGGGGTTCAATATCTGATGATTCCTCCCCTCTGTGATCACCTCATCCCAGCATCATGTCTAGCAGCAGTACCCAGAGCATCTGCACTCCACCAGCACCCTCTCTGTCCTGAAGCAGCACTCCTGGCTCACCAGGCAACTTCAGGTTTCCAGCAGCTAGGTCAAGGGCAGAGAGAAGCAACAAATTCAAGTAATAAATAATGCTGAGGACAACCGAGCAATTGCGCAAGTGCCTGTGACAGCAGCATTTACTGTTTTGCTAAGCTCTTCCCAGCGGTGGCCTCTCTGCCGGAAAATGTCAGTGGTCCTCTTATCCAGAAATATCCCTGCCTGCTCAGCCCCAGTTTAGTTTGGATGCAGTGTCTGCAGCTCTGTATTTGCTGTTCTCTGACATGCCTGGGAGCATTCGCTACTGCAGAACTAAAAGAATAATAGAAGTTGAACAAACACTTCATGGTATTAACATAAGATGTTTAAATAGACAGCCACAGAATATTTTATCCCACCCAGAGCAATGTGAAGAGCAGAAGATTTATGCCTATTGCTAAGCAAATGCCTCCTAAGAAGTCACATCCATTTGGGAAGTGGTTTTTGTTCCAAGGAACTGAAAACAAATCAGGAGTGTCTGCTCTGGGCACCCAGGAAGTCGGGGAAGGACGTGGCAGCTCTGCTGAAGTTGCAAATGGTTAATCTCTGGACAACTTTGAGACCTTCTCTGCTAAGTGGGCTCATCGTGAATCTCTCGGGACACAGGCTGGGTTTCCCCAATGCTTTTGTAAGGAATGAGAGGTCCTGGCTCTGATCACACATTGCCTGTCAGAAAATTCATTTCCTCCTTCTCCGGGCCGGGCCGGTGCGGCAGCGCGGACCCCCGACACGGGGCCGTGTCGCCATGGGGGCCGTGCCGCTGCCCGCCGGCCTGCGCAATGTGGGGCAGCGCCGGCCGCCCCGGCCCTCCCACGGGACGGATGTGTGTCAGCGGGGCTCCGAGACAAACGGCAGCAGCTCCGCTCGCGGCTCCCGTGATGTCAGCGCCAGCGGCCGATCTGATATGACTCAGGAGGTGTCAGCGTGGTGGCAGGCAGGGGCCGGGAGGTGGTTCCTACCTGCTCAGGCTACACCTGGAGAAGGTGTTAACTGGCCCACGAAACAGGGGGAAGGTCGTTCCCAATGGCCGGCATGGCCACGAGCGCGGACAAGGGCTGAGCTGCGCGGTAGCGGAGAGGAGCGCCGCGTTCGCACCCCTCGCAGCAGTTGTGCAACGCTCACGATGCAGCCGAGCAAACGGGACCGGCCTCTCCCTCCGCTCGCACTGCTGTGGGAACAATCCAGGAAAGTGAGGCAAGACCGTGCTTTCGTTCCCTTCGGCTGGGGATTTCCCCGGTGGGAGGCGTGTCGTGCTGGTGTGGGGCTGGAGCAGAGCCGGGCTCTGCCTGCTGGTGGAGAGATGGGGATTTGCGTGGTGTCCGGGGCACGGGGAGCTCCCCTGGCACAGCACTGTACTCAGGATGCTGTGGCTGGCGGCCTGGGTCACTGCTCCCCCCAGCCCCAGTCCTGGTCCTGCTGCTGTGCCACGGTGGGAGAGCCCAGCCTGGCCCCAGCCTGTCTTTCCACTTTTACACAACCATGTGCAGGAGTGATGCATTTATTGCAAAACAGCTTCTGGAGTGGAGACTCAAGAGACACAATATTCAGTATGTGGGATCTGAGGTCTGTTTGTCAGACAGTTTCAGTAAAGACTCGCCAGTCTTAACATCCTCCTAAGCCCACATACCTGATTCACAGATGACATCAAGGAAAGGGGGCAAAGAAGTGATTGCACTTTTGTTTTGCTCTTTGGGACAACTACCCCTTTCCTAAGAATCAGATTTGCTTTCTCAGCGTTCCACCTAGAGGCCTAAGCAAGGCTTTACAGTTTAGTCTAAATGTTCTGATTGATTGTCCCAGCTTTGCGAAAGGAGCATTTGGGATGAGATGTGATGCAGAGAGCAGGTGAATGAGAGGCCAAGGCTGGGTAATGCCACTTCCAGTCCTGCTGATAAATGCACGTTCTTTGCTGGGCTTGTCAGTCCAATCTGATGTGCAGAAATGAGAACTTGTCCTTTGGTTTATAATCTTAAATTCTCTCTACAGTAACTACCAGCAAATTCCAATTGCTTGGAGCAAGAGGTGGATCTGGTGTGCCTCACACCTGTCCCTGTTGGCGATCCTGCCTCTTTGCAAACCTGGAAGAGCAGCACATCCTTCTTTTCCTCCCTGTTCCATGCAGTGTTCTTGTGAAGGTGGAAAGTTGCCCACTTACCAGCAATAATTGCATTTTAGTAGAAAACATGTTTTCGTGAGAACAGGAGGTTGGTTGGCTTTTGGTTCCCATTTAGGTTTGCTTTAACAGACACTCATTAATGTGCTGACAAAATTAGGGGAAAAACCTGTGCATGCAACATCTACTTAGGAACCATGAACAGCAGTGACCCAGCAGCTTGTTCTGACTCCTCAAGAGGTGCTGTGCCTTGCCAGCAGCCTCAGTTTCTGGGGTTTGCTGTTATCACGCACTCCGGGCTGCTCCTACACAGCTGCAATCCCCATGGTCCTGCAGGAGGGTCTGCAGAGCTGCCCAGAGCTTCCTGGAGAGGAATGCTGTGGGGATTGGGGGTCTGAAATGTCCAAAGAAATGTCTTTGACTATTCCTGAAGGGAGCAGTTGAGCAGCTCCCACTGCAGTGCTGCTGGGCTGGCTCAGTGCTCTGAGCATCACCGGGTGACAGTGCGATGAAAGGCTCCTGAGCAGTAAATACCGATCCATTTAACATGATTATAAAAAATCCATGCCAATAACCTGTTGCAGCTTAAGGCATTTAAAAAAATTCTCTGTATTTTTGTAATTCTCTGTAACAATAATTAAATGACCTTTAAAATGGCAGTGGGTGGAAAAATTGTGCAAAGCTGAATAGCAATTCAGCAACTGCTGAAGAACATTGAAAACCAAGTAGAAAAAACTCACTTTGATGTTAAGGAAAATGAAGCAATCAAGTCTGAAGCTGGAAGTTTGTTCTCCATTTGTTTGTTCTTCATAAATCTGCTGATTTACAGATCCCATTGGGCAGAATAAATATGGGATCACTGAGCACCCAAGGGATAATTGAACACCTCCCCAGGTGGTGTTCAATTGCACAAGAGCTTCCACTAGCCTCAGCTCCCTTTGTGCTCAGTGGTCACATCTGCTCCAGAGCAAGGGACAGCAGAGTGGTGACAACAAGTTTGCTTTGCCATGACCGGCAGCTGCTGCAGAGTGGTTGAAGCTGCTGAGGACTTTGGTCCTTCTGAAGGTCCCTTGGAGGAGCTGGTTAAATCCCCTGTGTGCTCACACACCAGGTCTGAAAGACAGGGCAGGAGAGGAAGGAGCTGGTCCTCTTCCCCATACCCACCTGCCAGGCAGCAAACGGCCCCTCTGCCCTTGTTGTTTTGAGCACTGATGGTTTCACTGTGCCAGCCCACCAGCAGGGCTGGGGACGCGCAGGGCTGGGCATGCACACAGCTGGAGGGCTCCTGCGAGCTTCACTGCGCATATCCAGAGGCAAGCAGCGGTGGGTAACAGAGGGGACAGAAGCACTGGCGGGTGACAGAGGCCAGGCCAGGCAGAGCCTGCAGTGTCCTGGGAGAGGAGCTATTGCTGCGCTGAGCTGGCACAGCCTCCTTGCTGGTATCGCCACTTCGCAGCCTTGCGCTGGATTTGATCCCTACAATACATGGGATTTATCTCTCTCACTTTCATGTGCCTTTAAGGAAACACCACTTTTTATCTCATTTCTGCTGCTTTTTATCATCACAAAGAGTTTTTAATGAAATGAGAAAGCGTCTGTTTCTGCAGGCCAGTGTGGCGTGGGTAATTTCAATATAAAACAAACAAGGCAGCTTTCAAAATTAAAATTTTATGTGTGGCATTTTCTCATTTAACGGAATGCACAAAGACGGGCAAAACCAATTAACGGGAGGTTGAGACTCAGCAATTGGCAAAATTAAACAACAGGACTCTGCAAATGGAATGATTTGTTCAAAGAAAGTGGGAGAAGGGGATGGAGAGGAGCGAGGAAGCAAGGCTGTGATCAAAAATCCATCATCTCTTTAAAAAAATGCGGACAAACTGCTTCTTAACTCATGTTCTTTAGGCAAGCTCCAGAGCCCCACAGGCCAGGTGGAAACAGTGGGGAATGGTATAGGCTGGGAACGCCAGTTTTGGGGGAGAGCAGGGGATGTCCCAAGTCAGGGCTTAGATGCTGTGATTGGCAGGAGGGGTTGGCTCCCAAAATGTACCTGCCCCAGAGCAGCAGCTTGTGTTGGGTGCAGGGCTCCTCTAAAGACCCTTCAGGAGAGGGCTGCTTCCATCTCCAGATTTCCCTCTGCTTCCAAATCCCCTCCCACCAAGGAAATCAGTTCCAGCAGGAGTTAAGCTGGAGAGAAGAAGGAAACCAAGAAGGGGAAGCTGGAGGTGGCTGAGCAGGAGCAGAGGCAGCCTCTGCCACCGGTGCATGGCCCTGTTCCTGCGCAGGGCCGTGATCAGAGGAACACTGTGGGGGCTCCAGATGAACCATCTTAAAAAGAGAGGAAAAGTGGAATTAAGGCTAATCACTTGCTATCAACCATCAGCTGGGGCTGTGCCTGCAGAGTTCAGGATTTACAGTCCCTGGGAGCCAACCTGAGCTGGGCTCTGATTGCTGCAATCACTGCAAAATGGGGCTGGGGCTTATTTGCCTGTTTAGCTCATAATTTGTGGTGTGAAGTGCGGAATTCTTTAAGGTGAGAAAGTGTCTAGACCTTATTTGACTGGGAATTTAGGCCTGCTGGACTAGAGCAAGGCTGGGTCCTGACTCATCACACAAGTGAGTCACGATTTCTCTTTGGTGCACGGCCTTTTGCTGGAGCCACAGAGATCACAGTGGGGGAGTCCATCTGCCTGGCAAATGAAATGTGGAGCAGCATTAATCCCTGTGCTTCCAGCTCTGTTTTCTACAGAGCAGCTGATGGAGAAGGCAAAAGACACTTGCCAATGAGAGGCAGCAGCCATCCAGCCCTTGTACATGGCTCCTTGCATGTGGCTGCTCAACTACATGTGTTAAAAGAAGATGCAATTCTTGGGGGGGAAAAATGTTGGGAAGGGATGTGCTGAACACCTGTAGCAGCCTGGGCAGAAAGAGATCGTGCACTTTGCATTCACTTATGTAGGAGATAGAGCTAATGTGGCACTATTTCAGCCCAACACTATTTGTGGCCGACAGTCTGGAGGTGCCAGATGAAAGGAGGGAGCCCTAGGCCTGGGTCTGGAGGGCGACACCAGCTTGCAACCAGCGGGAATCACCCAGTAGCTCTGGCAGCCACTGGTCCAGCCTGGCCATTGGAGCACCTGGAGAGTGGCATAGAGCTCCCTGGGGCGTGGGCATGGAGCGGGAAGCGTCTATGTCCGGGAAATGAAACTTCATTGAGAGGAGAAAAGCATGGCTGCGGAAAGAGAGGAGCAAGCTGCCAAACCAGGTAATCCATCTCCAGAGCGTCTGCGTCAAGATGATTCATGCCTTCCAATTTACTCCCAGCTCAAATCTAAAGTAAATCAGCCCAGACTGTTCCTGCCCCGTGCCAGGACATGGTGTCAGTGTGGAGAGCATCCCATCCCGCCCATCCATCTCGCTGGGCTCACAGCTCTCAACTTTAAAATGCGTCCTTCGCAATTAGAGGCAAACTGTTTGTTTGTTGATAGGTGACAGTAAGAGAGGAGACGTCCTGGGAAGCAAGATGGGATGTGAAAAGGGATGATGAAAATGGATTTTTTTTAATATGCTGCTCAGTTGCTTTCCTGCAGCAAACCCTTCCACAGGAGAATAGCTCAGGAAGGTTGTTATCAATATTAGTTCCCACCTGTAATAAGAAAGTTGTCCAAAGTCTTAATTACCTTTTAAAACTATTTACAATTCTCCTGCCTCCATCTGTGGCCTTTCTGCCAGTCCTGATACTGCACTGCTTCTGCCAGCAGCCTGGAGCCAGCCCCGGTGCCACAGAGGGATGTGACCCGTGGGGGAGAAGGGAACATGAGAGCAGGTTGGTGCACCCCTCTGCAGAGCCACCGGTGGGGAGCGGGATGGCCCCTGTGCCCCAGCACAGTCCACAGGACAGCCTGAGCTGCAGGAGGAGCTGCAGGAACACAGATTCCAGCTGTTCCCTTACAGTCGCATCCCACACTTCATTACAGCTAATTTCTGCCACAAGGCTGGGGTGCTGAGGGAAGGCAGGCTGGGAGGTGCCTCAGTTCCACCGTCAGTGGGAGCAGGCTGTGTCCCCCCAAGCTGCTCCTGCTACCCATGGATCCTCTGCTGGAGGGATTGGACAAAGCAGGTTGTGGCTCTGCTGCCACCCTGCTATGTCCTGCAGCCTGGGGGGCTCAGCCATGGGGGCTGGGGAGATGTGGGTAATGAACAGCTCTGGCTGCAGACCTGGGAGCAGTGACACAGCTCTGAGTCTGCTAATGAGCCAGAGACATTTTAGGCACTAATTCACTTTATGATGAGAGTGCTGCTCCTACTCAGATTAAGTATTTATCTACTTGTTTAATGCAAATCAATAACTGAATAACTGTTTGATGGGGAGGTGGCATTTGTGGAACTCCGCAGTCATTTGTCAGTTGTGTTTTAATGCCTTTCTAATGAGCAATACCAGCTCCTCACCACTCAGGCCATGCACTGAGAGCAATGAACTCAAACACACCATCCTCAGGAGCTTTCCTTGGTGTTCAATCCACTCCTGCTTTCTAGTCTGCTCCTTCCCCTATGTCAGAGCAGCTGAGGGGCTGGGAAGAGCTGGCAGCAAAGCCAAGCCCTAGTGGGATCTCAGCCCAGTATTGACATGGGCTGGGAACTGCTTTGACTTGTCCTCTACCAGGTCTGCTCTTCGCAGGAGCTGGAAAAGTTATCCCTTAGAATCTAATTTTCATTTTGCTTCAATTATTTTGTGCCAATAAGTTTGGAAATTCTAGGACAATAGGACCTGCCTGTCTGGGTAAGCTCTGCAGAGCTCAGTTGTGTGTTGTAGGCAAGGCCAGCACCTGGGTAGGAAAAGAGTCTGGGAGTTTCAAATCCAGGCAAGGGAAGGACCTCAGGGTGCCATCTCACCCCTCTCCCTGCTCCAGGCCCTGCCCAGTCAGCTCTGATGGACATTTTTTGGGTAGTTCCCAAAAGGATTGGTGAAGGAGATGTTTTAGCAGCTCTCAGGCTGCGCATCCTACAGACATGGTTCTGGAGCTGTGCCTCCAAAGTGTCCTAGAAAGGGTCCCCAGAAGAACTAATTTCCATCTGGGTTGGACTTTATGTACTCCAGCCATGTTTAATTTGCTGAATATTTCACGTTGCTGTTTTTGGTAGCTCTTCAAACTCCTCAAAAGTGAGAAGACGAACTTTTCCATCTATTATCTTGGGCCATTTTGCATCTGTTACCCCATGGCTGCAGTCCCAGCGCTGGAGGCACCATATGGCTTGCATTGTTATTAGACACAACACACACAAGGAGCAGCAGGACTGAAAAAATGGTCTGGAATTAAAATTTACCTTATTGCTAACTGCAGAGTAAATGACTAAGCCAGAGGGACCAGGTATCACTGCAGTGGGCAGAGGGTGTTTGTTTCTCTGCTGAAGGAGCCCTGAAGTATTTTGATACTGTGTCTGATTTAAAAACACAGGAGTTGCTCCACTCGTGGTGCAGCACAGCGCTGCCTCATACAGCTAATGAGAGTGGCACAAATACCAGAGGGGTGAAACAGGCCCTAAGTACTACTTACATTTTCCATGATGTGGGAAATAAGAGTGTTCCTGAAGGGAGCTCCTTCTGGGAAGTACTGACACAGTGAAAATAATCCACTCATGCAGCAAACCTGCAATTAGAGAGGTACCTGGGTGAGTTGCCTGTCATTCCCAGCAGAACATGCCAGGTTGAGCTGCTCCTCATCCTCGGCAGAACATACCAGGGTGAGCTGGTCCTCATCCTCAGCAGAGCGTGCCTCAGCCTGGTGTAATGGAAGTCATGGTGTAATGGAACTCATTCAACACTCAATGGTGGAAGGGGCCTCCCACATTGCTCCTCTGATTCCGTTAGCAACTGCTCTGCACTGGGGATGGATGGGTGTTTCTCCATCTCTGCAGTGAGGAGATGGGCAGCGGGCTGTGACACAGCTTGGTGTGTGCTCAGGAACAACTTACAGCCCAGACCTCTCTGGTCAGAGGTAACTGCATCAGCCCAGCCCAGCCCAACCTGTCCATGCTCCCCTCTGTGCCAGGGACATGGTTCTCTGTGCTGTGCTTGAGCCCTGAGCAGGCCGGGGTTTGACAACAATATGGCAGCAGTTGGAGGATGCGTCCCACTAGTGAGATCTCTGAGGGTTTCTGCCTTCACCCTTCTCTGCTCACCTCCATATTTGCAGTAGCAGCAGAGTTGGCACTTCCATCAGCATCTCCTGCTACCAGGCAGCTCCCAGCTGCTCACAGGGGGAATGTGCTGTGGAACTTGCTCTGGAAGCTGAAATTCAACATTAAAGGGTCTGCCTACCTCTTTGAAATTGAAGCTAAGAGTAGGTTAAAAACATGGCAATTTGGATGGGAGCACACGAGTACAAACTCCTGAGGTGTGCTGTCACTCTCTGCACTGGGCCAAATGGACCCCATGATCACATGGATACCTTCCTTCTGGTGGTACCCAAGTCCCAGCAGTGCCCTGTGGCACTGAGGGACCTCCTCGTGTCCTTCTTTGCCAGGTTCTGTCTGGACAGGACAGGGCTTGACTTAGATTTCAGCTGTGATTTCCTGCACTCCATTTTATCCCTCTGCATGGAGGTTTTTTCGAAGACTTGCACCCTTCTTTGATCTCAGGATATTGATGTAAATATTGCATGATCCTGCCTCAGCCTCCAGGAAACCCAGATGTTCAATTGATCAGATCTTAACATCGTGTTCAGGAACCCTGAAAAGCACATGAAATAATAAACTTGTTCCAGCATGACGTTTCTCTGTTCAGGATCAAATTTGGAGTTTATTCATTATTCCTGACAGCTACTGCAGGAGGTAGCGCAGGTAAATAAAGTAGTTGTGAGCTGGATCTGCATGAGCTGAATGCAACAGGTCACACACAATTAGAATTCCAGTCAGTCTGATACAAAGGCGTAAAACCCCCAGCCGGCCGGCTCACTGGGTGGAAAGCTGAGTAAGGCTGAGCCCAAGTTTTCCTAGAGTTCCTCATGCTGTTGTTTAGATAAGTTTAAATGAGCTGTGATTAAGCTAATTTCAAGCTAATTAACTCAGAAAGATATTCTCCACTTTTTAAAATTCCAAGTGGTTGTTCATTAGGAGTGAGCGAACGGGTGGAGGCTGCGTCACTGCAGCGCGAGGAGCTAAATGCAGCACGAGCAGAGTCATTATGGAAATATGAATATTTGTCATCTAATTAAATGGCAAAATTAATGGACTGTTATGGTACTGCTGACATGGGGATGTGTGCTCTCCTGCAGGCGGGTGTGGGACATGGGGTATTTGTGTCCTGATCCCCTGCTGCTCTCCTGGCACAGGATTGGTGCTGCCAGACACACCTGGGCTCGGCCCTGCTGTGGTGGGAGCACGTTCTGGGGACGAGGTGGCACTTGGGGACCAGCCCTTAGTCTCCCCTGCCCCCAGGACAGGGTCCAGGATCCTGTGTGGAAGCAGCCCTGCAGGCTTGTGCCCAGGGCTCAAGGTCATTGCACTCCCCACGACAGTCTGCTCCAAAACCAAGATGGGAAAGCCCACCCCAGCCGTGCTCCTGGGACATCGCGATGCAGCTGCAGCCCAGCACTGCCAGAGTGATGAAAAATGAATGAAAACAAGATTGGGAGGAGAACTGGTGGGTCAGTCGGGGGAGACAGCTCTGTCTATGGTTTTGAGCATGAGCCTGGTCGTGTTGTTGCTGGATCTAATGGCTTTTGCAGTTCAGTTTCTGGCTCACTGGAGCATCACCTGATTGAAGGCACAGAGGAAGGACTGGGCCATCCCCACAGTGCCACAGCCTTTCGTTCAGGCTGAGTGAGCACTCGGGAGTGAGCCATGCCGTGGCTGCCTCCCTGTCTACAGTGGCTGCCAGGCAGGTGGCTTGGGAAAGCCTTTCAGGGAATGTGGTCTGCAGGGACCAGAATCCCTCACCAGCCCCCCTGCACCCTCATGGTCCCCCTCAGCCATTGCCAAATCCCCTTTGGGCTGGGAAAGGTGCTCTGGCTGTGCCTGGCCAGCCCCGCTCCACTCACACAGAGGCTGAGGCACAGCCAGGTGCTGGCAGGAGCATTTCGTGAGTAGCAGAAGATGCTCAAGTAGGTGGTGACCTCTGCTTTAAAACCCCACAAAGCCATAACACAGAGCATCATGAGTGCAGCACAGACATAAGCTGTGTATCATCACAGCTCATGAGTTTTCCTTTCCTGCCCAGGTCATTCTGCATTGAATGGAAACCAGAGAGCTCTTTATCCTTACGTCCTTCTCTCTGCAGCTCTTGTTCTGTCAAGTGAAAAACCTGAAAATCCTCGAGCAGGTTATGAAATACAGTTACAATGGAGTGAGAGGCATTAGATTGAAGGATTGATCCCAGCAGCAAAGCCATTTCCCTCTGTTGTGCACATATAAATGAACCTGGATTGTGTGTTGAGCGATGAGCTGCCTCCACAGATGGCTCTTGGCATGGGGAGGGGGCAGGTGCGCTCTGTGGCATGTTCCCAGGATTCTGGAGCCAGACCTGTCCTCTGCATTCTCCTCTCTCACCCCTTGAGAAGGGCCAGTGGGACCATGCTGCTCCTGGCAGGACCAGGGTGGCTCAGCTCTCCCTTACTCTCATGAGTGCAGAGAATGTGGTGACCCAGCTTTGGGTGACCCCCTGCAGAGAATGTGGTGACCCAGCTTTGGGTTTCCCACTGCCTAGGTCCTTCCAGCACCCCTCAGTGGTATTACTGAAATTTCACAGCCATCAGTTTCAGAAATTATTTCTGAAATTTCCACTGCTCTTGGAGCTGTAATACTTGATCCCTACATTTTCCCCCGGGAGCAGGGGAGCAGAGCCACCATCCCCGGCAGCAGGTCCCTCATCTCCTGTCTTCAGACTTTTTTTTTTTTTAATAGGTACAAATATCACTAACACCCGCCCAGAGCCTGCTGCCCCTTTTCTGTCCCTGACAGGGAGATGGGAGCTCATCCCACTGGAACTCTTAAGAGCAGGACTCCTCCTCCCTCACCTCTGGCTCACACTACTGCAGGGGCACAGCTCCTATGCCCAGGCTGTTAGTTCAGCTTAAACGGAACAGCATAGCAAAAGGTGTCTCCAAAGGGGACGATAAATCAATGCTAAAATCCATTTTGCCTAATAACGCAATGATCTTTTCTAGCAAGAGAGAAGATCCTGTTTGGAACACACACCAACATGAACTGCTCCTTTCCAGCCTTGCTCTCAAGTCTGCTCTGCCGCACCTGACCAGAGCCGCTGGGTTTGTGCAGTGCAGCTCAGGACAGGGGCTGTGCCATGAGCTCTGCTTACAGTGCTGTGTAGTTTGATACTAATTTGAGGTAATGAATTAAACTTAAAAGTCATAATCTCCAGTTCTGCAATCTCTCATCTGTGGCTTCGAAGATTTACAGAAGGTTTAGTTCAAACTAATTCCTTGTGAGAGCTTGTTCTTGTGATTAGTAGTGATGAAGGGAAATGCTACCTGATTATTTCATAACTCTCAGAAATGAGAAGAGATTTTTTTTTCCCCATTTGTATCCCCGCCTGCTTTAAAGGGAAGCAGCAGAAAAACTGTGGAGGAAGAGCAGGAAAACCATCCCAATTTTGGGTCTGGCATTGAGCTCCAGCATCCCCTGCCTGGGCAGACGGTGTTGCCCTACACCACTGCCTTGGGCTGAGGTAATGGCTCTGCTGGCATTATCCAGCCACCCAAGCTGGGACCCTGGTGCCACTGGGGATGAATGTCCCTGCTGAGCCCTGCCATGGCCCTTGCAAGTCCAAGGCCTCAGTGCAAAGGGGAACAACTCAAAAGCTTAAAATGAAGCAAGTGCCTGGTTGGGCAGAAATTAGATTTATTTATTACTGGCATTTCATGAGGGGCTCTTTGGCATCCTGTGAAGTGCAAAGGTCTGGCACTACAGACCCAGGAGAAACTGCTCTTCTTCTGAATGTAATTCATAATAATCATGGCAACATATGGCAGGTGACATTTCAAAGCATCTAAATCTCACCAAGGCACTGGTAGGCTTCCTAGTGTAAAATATTCAGCCTGGTGCCACAGAAAATGTGAGAAAGACAGAAAACCCAGCACTGACAATGCCGGGAGTTAGAAGAGAGTCCCTGGAAAATGACTCAGTCAACGATATCAAAGTTCACAAATTTAAGTGTCTAAGAGTGCACTTTCCTGACAGCTGAACATTTCCTCCAAGTCTCATCGTCTTGTAACAAATTAAAGGCAAACAGGAATTCATCAAAAGCAACAGTCTCAATTGTTATAGCAAATTGACTTTAGATTATTGCTGGAGATGGAGTGAGGACACGGCATCAGCTCCCTGAGCAGGGTGTGAGCAGGGGGACATTCACCCTGCAGGAGGGATGGCTTCAGACATTGATGGCCGAATCAGAGCCACTGCTGTGACATCTCTGTGTCACTTACCAGCTCCCCTCATCCCCTCATGTCTCCCTGGGAGAACTGTGGCCCTTCCCTGGTCCCTGAGAGTGGTGGCGGCTCTGAGAGAGCTGTGCCTTGTCCCAGGACACCTGCCTGAGGCAGAGACTAGTGACAGAGTTGTGTCAGCAGAGCCTGATTCCTCCTTCCAGGGCCTCCCCCCCACACTCCTCCCTACAGTGTCCCCCAGCACGTAACACCCGTGTGGGCAGGACGTGACTAACATCTCCCAGGGTGGCAGAGCTTCTGTGAGCTCCTGTCTCCTGCTCCAGGCACCCCCTGCGAGGTGTCTATCTGTGTGTCTGTCTGTCTGCCCATGCAGCTCTGGGGAGTTCTCCTCATCTCCACTCCAGCCTCTCTTAATGTGGTTCAGCAAATAAATAGTGAGTTGTGGGTTTTTACCATTATAAACCAGCCAAGATATGAGTGGGTGAAAAATGACAGATGAGCGGAAACAAATCCTCCAGCATCATAAAAAGATACCAGAGGAGAAAAAAAGGCTTTTTACTGTGATTGTGCAGAAAATCAATAAAGCCCCACTACAAGGCAGTGCTGCAGATAACAAGCAGATTATATCAGTTTTCATGGAACATATTGTGTGGCAGGCGGAACGCTCTCGGAGGCTGTAATGGTGCATCATAAAGTTTAAGTTGGTGTTGTTGGTGAGGAGATTTAAATAAAACCTAAATGCTGACATTTTGATGGTTATTATTTATTCAATAGCCTGAGATGTCAAACCTTGTTGTCTCCAGTTTTCCAAGGAAGAGAAGCTCCGGACAGAGCAGGCCTGGAGTGATGGAGAGCCATTTCATCCCACACTTCAGCACAATCCCAGGTGGATATTCTCCCAGAAACAGGCTTGAGGGCAGCCACAGAGACACTCTGCCTTTGACAGAGAAAATTCCTATAGCAGAAATATCTACCCTTGCCCTCAGACATGCAGCCTACCTGTCCACGTGCTCCCCAGGAGCATCCCCAGGGCAGGCAGGGCTCCAGCAGCGGTTGCTCCATGCCTGCAATGAAGCAGCCACGCTCTCCAGCCCGGGCTCCCCTGCAAATCCATCCTGTACTCACTGTGGGAGGCCATGGGCTGAGCACTGACAGGACGGGCTAATGACTGCAGAGCTCTGAGGGTCACCCTGCAAATCAAATGATCAATGCCATGCCAATGACAGGGGAGAAATAAGATGGCCCTGAGCAGCCAACCTTTGCCCCACACTTTGGTCATTGGGTGAACAGGAGAAATATTATTGGGGTTTAAAGTCAAATGGTTTTGCTCTGCCCACGGAAATGCTGTTGCTCAGTCTCCACGGGATGTTCCTGACGGCCCGGTGCCAAGTGCAGCTGGCTGCAGAGCGCTCACTCTTCTGCTAATTGCAAAGCTAATTGTTCTTACTGCAGAACCCATTATAGTGTATCGTTATACTGCAGTTAACGAGATGTTTGGATTAAATGGCTCACTAAAAGTCAATAAAAAGAAATTTGCTTGACTACTCCTTTAATTTTTCAGATGCAGTGTTAATTCACTCTTAATTCTCCCCAAAGGCCTGGATTCATTAAACTCCTTAACATAGGACTAATAAATAAATATATATATATATCTACGTATTGTGCAAAGGCATTAAGGCAGAACCCCAAAGCAGTGAGCACAGGGGATCAGAACCCCAGAAGAGGGATCAGAATCCTAGAGCAGGGAGCACAAGGCATCAGGGGGACGTTGCACAGTGCAGATATCAAATGGACACACAGCTTCCCCCCAGAATGACCCCAATGACAGCATTAGGCAACTCCTGTCCCCTGGCAGGGCAGGGCAGCGTCACACTCTGCACTACAGCTCAGGAAAAGGATGGCCTGCCTGAAAACATCCCTAAATGGTGGGGGAGAGATTGCAGGGGGAGAAGGTGCACCAGCCTTGTCAGGACTCACTGTGAAGGGCACCTGGGGACAAGCAGGGGGTCACGGTGCAGTGGGGATATGGTGCACTGGCAATCTCCCTCCCTGGGCTGATCTGGCTCTCAGCATGTGCCAGCACAGCTTGGAGCCACAGGACAGGTTAGCGACTGCTCACCTGGCCTGAGTCTGTGGCAGGCACTGCCTCACTGTAACCACCATTTATCTGGGTTTACCTGCATTTTCCTGCAATTTCTGCCAGCAGATTGTCAGCCTTTTGGGACACAACAAGGTGCATCAAGAGCAGTATGAATATATCTGTTCCAAAATTAGATGGAAGAGCTCACAGCACTTTCAGAAAGGATCCCAAGCATCTGAATTCTGAGCAGAAAAATCTCATTTCAGCTGTAATGATCTATAAAGAAGGAATAAATGCCTTTTATACTGGCTTGTCTTGCAAAAAACCATCCTCCTTCGTTTGTCTCGTTGTGTGCGCTCCATGGGATGCTGCCCTCGGGTTTCCACCTGCTACTGGAACAGAGCTGGAGCCGTTCAGAGAACAGCCAGACATTGGTCCAATCTCGAGGAGGTTCAGGCCAGGTGGACAGGGGTGGATGACTTTTCTGCACAAGAAGCATTTTCAAGGGCAAACGCTAAACAATCTGGTGAATACTGAGAAAATTTTACATTGAGTGAATGTGTAAAGGAAATCCTTTAGTCTCACTTCCCACTTTGCCTGGCACAGGCTCCTGACATGCTGCCAAGCAAGATATGACAGAGAATTATGCCTTTAACTATGAACAGAGGAGGGAGAAGCTGAAAAGCAGATTAAAGGGGCAGCCACTCCTATTGCCTGACACTGAGTTGTTCCCGATGGCTCAATCAGCTACTTCGAGCACAGAGAGAGATGGGAGGACTTCTGGAGTCACTGATTCTGCTTCCAGAAAGGTGTTATTGCTGTTTTGTTAGCCCACTTGCCAGGCACCAGCCTTCCCACAGCTCAGTTACCAGGGCTGCACCAAGTGCCACAAGCTGTGAGTGTCCCCTGTGCTGGCACCATCACAGTGGGGCTGCACCAGCGCTGAGGCTCTGCTGCCTGCCCCAGCTCCCACCACTGCCCTGACACTCCTTGGGGTGTTTTGTGCTCCTTCGTTCTAGGACAGAGCCACCATCATTCTGCAAATGTGCTGCTAAGAAATAATGACACCACGGCTCAGTGCCAGCGAGGGCCACGTGCAAAGTGGTGGCTACTTCAACATGAGCAGCGGAATAAAGAAGATGACAGGAATCATGAAAGGCACAACATGAAATGGGATTTAACAGGAGTTCAGAGTCATTACCTAGATCACAGTTAGACAGGACACAGCATCTTCAGCAATCAGCTGTGTGCACAGAGGGTGACCCCTCCCTGGAGCGCTGGGTGCCAGGTGTGGGTGCCCTGGAATCACTTCACTGGCCAGGAATTCCCTTATGGAGAGACCCAAACAATGTTGACAGGTGAGGAAGCTCCAAATCCCCAAAGCCTCCTGCCAGTGGGACTCTGCCATGCCATTCACATTCCCCACAGTCACATCATCCATCCTTATCACACTGCCAAGAAAAATTATCCTGTTCCCTAGGACTAATCCTCAGTCTCATTAAGAGCAGGGCTGGAATACTAAATTTTTAACCAGGGGAATCTCCCTGGTCCATTACTGCCTTCCTCCCACGTTTATTAAAGCAATAACTTTGTTTTTAAAAGGGACATGTTTCCCCTGAGCTCTCTCACACTTTGGTGTCCTAATTAAAAAATATAAATTAGAGATTGAGCAGGTCTCCTGCTTCAAAGGAAGGTAAATTGGGTGGCTTGAAGTCCTGGGGAAGGTCTGAACACAAAACACTCTGAGGTGGCTCTGCAGACAGTGGCGCCTGAGATGAGAGGAGGAGGAAGATGGAGGTGGAGCAGCACACTGAGGCCCTCATTCACAGCTCTGCGCACTTTGGGGAAGTTCTGATTAAAATTTCATCACCTCTTTCTTCGGCAGAGCAGAGGGGCCTTGCAGGCTGCTCTGTCAGCTGGCACTGTCCCTGCAGCTGCCCCTGTGTCCCTGGCCCCACATCCTTCCATGCTCCGCTCCACATCCCTGCCTTGGAGCTTTTCATCCCGAATCTGAGGAGGATTCTGGGGTGCAGATGGGGCAGGGGCTAACAAGGTGACCTTCCTTTGTCCTGCGCTGGCTTTCCTGCTCTGGGTTTTGCCTGAATCAGTCTTACACCTTCTACAAGTCCAGAAGAATGGAATTTAGTGTTTAGCCACAAATGGAGAATTCAGGTGGTTTGATATAAAGCTGTATTTTTTCTTAGGTTCCCAGGTACATTTTTATATATACACTCATACATATCCACACATACATGTGCACATGAAGCCCTCCAGCTCGTGGCCCCTGGCAGTCCCACCCAGGCCAGCAGCTCATCCTTAAGCACCACACGCATCCACCTTCAGCGGAGAGATGTGGCCGGACTTCGCTCTGTTATCTTTCTGTTTCCATGGCAATAAAAGTAGCTTCTGATAATGGCTATTTCCTAAGTACTGTGGGGTTTGGTAATTTTAGCAGCATTATAGCACAGACTTCAAATGGTCAGAATTGCTCAGGGTCGCTCTGGCTTGGGCTTTGAATTGTGAGTGGATGTGAGCAGGTCCTGGAGTTTTTCTGGTCATCCTTATTCCTTGTACGCCTGTTCCCAAGGGATCCACAGGACTCTCTTCAGTCCCAGGCACGTTTTGGGACCGGCGTTGTTCGTGGTGTTGGTGTGACTGCAGGAAGCTGCCAGCTCACCTGTCACCTGAACCCGCCTCACTAACAGCAGCTGATTTAATTATTAGCATAAAAAAGAAATAATGCCCCATATTCCCCAAAGCCTGTGATACAGCTGGGTACAAGTAATGCCCAGGTAATGTACCAGAGGATGAATTCCAGCTCTGCCTGGATCATCCAAATGACTATTGATTTCGTGCCCACTCCCCGCTCCTCTGGAGCCGCATGTTGTCTCCCCGTAAGCTGCTGACCAGGTGCCTGCTCAGACAACTGACCCGTTGTTTTGGTTGTGCTGCTGCAGGAGCCCTTTGCCAGGCCTGGAATTCTCGGGGGGAAGGAGCAGGATCCCGGGAATCCTGCTCCTTCCCTCAGCTGCGGCTCATCCACCCCCTCCTGAGGCTTCACTTGCGTAGACCCCCAGTCCCTAAGGAAACATTGCTGGCAGGAAGAAACATTCCATTTTCCCCACATTTTCAGTGCCTGGTTATAAGTTTTAGAGGCAGTTCCATTCCTGGAGTGGGCAGGTGCTCTGGCACAGCCTTGATCTTCCCATGCCGTCCCTGGGGACAGCCCGGGGACCTCACCCAGGCGGCACCTTCCTTCCCGACCCACGTGGCAGTAATTTAATCTCCAGATCCGCCGAGCATCGTCCTGACCTGCAGAATCACATTCCTCCTGTTCTCAATAAGCCAACCTTTAATATGAAGTGTGAAACTTCTAATTTAGTGTCATATCAAATAATAACTGTCATGTTTAAACTGTTGCTTGTATTAGTCAAACAATCACAGATCAGAGCCAGAGGCTCCTCGTCTCTCATTAGCACTGACTTGCAGTTAATATTTATGAAGCAGGCAGGATTTTGCTTTAAAAGGGAATTTTCAGCTGTCCTTTGGGTTCTCAGACACAGGCTGCAAAATTTATAGGCTCTCCTTCACCTTCACTGTAAGAGAACAAAGCTTTTCATCTGACATATTTATAATTTTAGTCTGTAGGGACAGAAATGAAGCAAAGCACGGTGAGGGATGGCAGAGACCTGGGAAGGGGAGTGGGCAGTGACAGGCACCAGCAGTTATAGGCACTGGCAGCAATGGGCAGCTGGTGAATACCAGCAATCATGGGCTCACTTTCACAAAGCACACTGGAAATGCCCCTGGATTTGAGGAGGGGAAGACTAACTTTTGGAGCATTTGTTTAAAAAAAAAACCAAAAATTTCTCCCTTTGGTGAAAATTTTCATAATTTCCCATTGTAAAATCATTCCAATTTATTCACAATATTCCTGAATATCTCATTGTGAAACTGAAATTAAAATATTCCAATAGACTCTGGCAGAAACCTTTGCATAAATGTGATAGGGTTTTCCCACAGTAACAAGTCCCCAAGGTAAAATATATTAGAGAAGAAAACATTTCAAAATAATTGTTCCCAATTAAAACTTCACCAGGGTTTACACTCCCCAAGTTTTCTTTTTTCCAGCATCATAAGCATAAAAATGACACATGCCCAGTCCAACACCAATTGCTCCCAACATCGACAGAACTGGAGCCACACATCATACTCTGTATGAGATACTGAGCTGGAATGGCCAACCCCCCTCCTGTCATTCCTCACTACATTATTCCCTTGCATTTTAAAATTAATATCAATAAAACATACATTAGAATTGCAGAAATCATGGAAATGTCAAACATCTCTCACTCGCTTTGGTGAGAACTTTGTTAAGTACCAAATGCAAATGTGCAGCTGGTGCCTCTGACATTTTGGTTCCTTTGCTGGCACAGGCTAATCAATTCAGTTTCTAATTTTAATTTTATCAGCAGCAAATCTGTTGGATTTTTCAGGCTCTGATGTTGGCCAATTAATTTCTAATCAAATTACCTGGGTTCGGATAGGCTTTGTCTGCGCTCTCGGCAGCGCCCGGAATCACAGCCCCCCGACCTTCCCGTGGCAGGTGGAGTGAGCCAGGTCCTGATTCTGTTCCTGGTCCTGCTCCTCTTGGTGAAGATGCAGAAATTAACCCTTTAGGGGTGGAGAGGGGGCAGAGGAGCTCCCTCCTCACCTCCTGCACATGCCTCCACAAAATGTGGAGCCCCAGCCTTTACTGTCAACCACGCCATGACCTCAGTCCTTTCTGTGATGTTCCACTGTCCACCTTGGGGAGAGCCATCCATGCCCCACTGCCCAAGGGAAGGGCCCTGGGGATGTCCTTTCCCTGGTCCCTTCCCAACCCATGACCCACAGCACTGAAAATGAAGCCCCGTTTTCTGCTGAAAAGGAGCCCCTGAGTCACTGAGGGTGTGAGCACGGGAGTGTCAGGAACTTGCTGCTGGGAAAGTTCCTTTATGACACAAAATTACTGAGTTTTCAGGCCTGCTCAAATAGAGAACAGAATTGGAAACAAGGTTTTGGTGTCTCCTCATCTGTAATTCAGCTGCTGGTTTAAAAAACCATCCTGCAATGTCCAGATAGAGTTTGTATCTATTGCCATTTTCATTTGTTAAGCTTTTTTTTATTTTCGCATGCCTTTCTGACATGGGGTGTCATTAGTGCAGCCATTAACCAACCTGGCGACCAAACACGTGTGATGAGCAGTTGCTACATCCCAGCATCAACTGATTTCCAGTTCCAACAGCCACAGCCATGGCTGGGTGTGCACAGATTTGTACGTGCAGAGACCTCTGTGCCTGACTGGCAAGTAGGGACGAGTTGCAGATAAAGCTCCATTTTTCTTAAAGAGTCCTTTAAAAAGAAACACTCTTAAATATCAATATTAGCACTTAAAAGAAGTATTTCCTAGAAAGAAAATACTGCATTTTCAAAACAGGGATGGCAGCCAGGACAGATGGAGAGGGTCAGGGCTCTGGCCCCTCTGCCAGTATTGTTCCAGCCACAAGGGAAGCACATCCTTCCACTGCTCCAAGATTGTAGCTGCTCCACCATTATCTGCAGTCTGTAGTAATCTCCAATCTTTATACTTTAATCTGTAAAAAAGACAAAGAGCTTTTCCTGCCTTTCATGTGCTGAGTGACAGGCCCTACTCTCTCCCCAGCATTTCCTCTGACTCACTCATTACAAGCTATTTTAGAATGTGCTAATGACAAAAAATACGTTTTGATCTTTACTCTTATGAGTAAATAAAGAAACTCCCCTTTAGGGTATTTGAAAAGGATTTTGTCTCTTCCCACCCCATGTCCAAGGGGCCCCTATGTTCTACTCTGCAAAAGGGCTTTAAGGTTTTACACAGAAACAAGAGAGACTTGCCCAAGCTGTTCATGCAATAAAGTTTTCACTCCAACTAGGGTCAGGGACACAAGCCAAGCAGGAGAACCAAATCACTGATTTTATCACCATGCAAGGAATTATTTGCCCCTTTTGTGAGCTGTCCTGTTCAGAGACTTTGCTCTCCTCCCTCCATCTGCAGCCACAGAGGAGGTGGAATGAGAGGAAAACCTGTCTCCATTTTCCCAGCTCACAGGGTAAGTGGAAGCATGGGAGCCGAGATGCTGAAATCCTGCATCCTAATGTGATGTTGCTGCGCAACCGGAGCAGAGCAGGAGCTGCTGCGAGGGGCGGCCCCAGGGAGCAGAACCCGCACAGCACAAGTTTCTCTGTCCAGGCTGGTTCTTCCTCCCCACACTGTTCCCTCCAGAACAGCAGCTGCTGCTAGAGTGAGCCCTGTGCTTGTTTTGCCTCATCCATCTATCCTGGTGGGCCTCCCGTACATTCCTTATTATTCTGCCCAACATCTGTTCACAATTTGTTTCTAATTCCTCGCTCTGCTCCTCCTTGCCTGACTCTGGACGTAGAGTTAAATTCTTGCACAGACCTGGGGCACAAGGAACTGGAGAACACATCCACTCCATCCCCTGTGCCCATCATGGGGCAAGTTGATTCTTTTGGAAGGTGAATCCTGCAGCACAGGTTCTCTGTGAGAGACCAGGGCAGTTGGATGAGGTCCCTCAACAGCCCAACACTCAATGCCTACCTTGGGCCACCATGGTGGCAGCTGCTCTGTGGCTACCCCGGGTTGGCTCATATCAGTGGGCATTAAATAACCTTAATATCAGCTTCTCAAAGGACGAAGTCAGTGCTGAGTTGTTCTGCACAGACACAGGTGCAAGTGAGAGCCAAACACTGCCCCGAGTTAGCAGAATGCTTTGGATCCTCTGGAGCGAAAGGGAGATACAAACTCCTGGGTGGATGCCAGGTGGTAATGGTAAGCAGATGGCAGGAAGACTGCTGAGAGAGGACAGGTTTATTTACTTGCTTATTCATTTTTAGACCATATTTTGGGAAAAGAAAATTAACGTGACTTTGTACATCTGCAGAGAGAAGAGGCATGGGCATACCTGTGCCTCTCCCACCTCCCTCCCTGCTCTCCATGTTTATCTGCTGGTGGACGGGGATTGGGTCCTTCATCTCCAGCACAGTTCTGCAAAGCTGGGCTTGATCTGAGTGCAGAGCTGGGCTGTGAAAGCTAATAATGAGCACATCAAAACTACAGCAACGCACACTGAGAGGGGACACTTGCCTGCCTCAGGCAGGAGCAGCTTTGTGTCAACAGTCCCGGAGATGTTCATTGCCCCTGCGAGGAATCAGGAGCCCCACAGCCTCTCTGCTGAATCTCCAGCAGCCTGTTCTCTGCTCACTGTCCCTGGCTGACAATCTTTTTCAATACAAGCACTCAGAGTGAAGACCGGCTACGATCCTGCTCCCTCTCAGCTTCACGCCCCTCTGTGCTTGTGTCCTCATGAGAGACCCTTCTATCTCATTCCACAACAACTCCTCTGCCTCAAAAATGTCCCCAGTGACAGGAAATCTTGTCCCACCTCCAAGTGCTTTAAATCTCACCTCCAATACTGGAGTATTCCTGAAAAAGCAAGAAGCCCAGGCAGAACAGCTCCTGTACCAAGCCCAGAACAACCCAGGGGCTCTCAGGGCAGCTGGCCCTGATGGTGACCCCAAAACAGCTTATGGTGGGTGTCAAAAGGACCTGCCTGTATGAGACCATAGGGGCCTTGTTGGGGTAAAACCTCCACAGCACACAGAGCTGATGCTGGAGAAAAGCTCTCCAAGCACCTGCCCTTGCTCCATCTCTCTCCTTCAGAGCTGCTGGCTGAGGCATGAGCAATTTTGCCTTTCAACTTGAATTGAATTACAAAATAATTAACTCAACAAAAGCTCAGGAGTTACTTGGCACACGTGCCTGTCTCATGCACTACTGCCACTGTCCTTTTGTCACTCCACTGGCTTTTGCTGGCTGTGCTGAGATGTCGTGGAGCTCCACATCCCTTCCCTTCTGCTTCCACTGCATGACATTTCTCATATCACTGGGTGAAACCACCTCAAGCCTGATCTCAGGCTCAGCCATCCTCAGCCTTTAGTCACTGGGTTAACAGAAGGAGACGGCAGAAGGGGTGGATCCAGCTCTCCAGGCTTCCCTTGCCCTGTCTTTCCCAGTGGGGTTTTCTCTAAGCACTGTGGGGGAAGGGTGGCGATGCCCTCCCCAGCCCTGGCACTTCATATGTCCCTACCTCAGCTGGGAAGGTCTAGGAGTGCCATTGCTCAGCAGCACCAGTCCAGCTGCCTTTGCACCGTTGCTAATGGAGCTTTTCTTCCTCTCTCCTGTTTTTGCTGTTAGGAATTAGCATCAATAATCTCTCTCCCCCCCCCAGGGGGAATACAAAACAAAACCTCCCTCCAGCACATGCCACCTCCACCACACTCGGTCCTGCTCCGGTCCCACAGGCAGCCTCCCCATCCCCCATCCCTGCACCCCCTCCTCCAGCTGCTGTTTTGGGGTGCAGGGGGGGAGGGATGGGTGGAGGAGTGTTGGGAACTCACCCCCTCCTGCCTCGCCTCCCTGCAGGTGGGCAGGAAAGCTGGGGCGGCAGAGCCTTTGGGAAGGAGCTCATCCAGAAACCACAGAAAATTATTTTGGGAGCCAGGAGAGGAGGAACTGGGGTGGGGAAGAAACATGGAGCCTGGCAAACCCTCGTCACCCACGGCTGGGAATTCAAGCCCCCGCCACGCCGGGCCAGGTACCGCCACGGTGGGTGAGCCACCCTCTCATCCCGGAGCCATACCTGGCGCCCACCCTGTTCTCACTGTACGTTTTCCCCCTTCTTGATGAAAAGAAGATCTTTTCTGATTGAACTAATTACGCTGATTGAATTTCCTCCCTCTCTGTGTCTCTGAGTGTGAAAGGTTTCCTTAATTTGATGGGGGTAATTGTTATGCACACACTGTCAGATGTTAATGCAATTCTGTGATTGACAGGTAATCAGCACATCAGCTGTACAAAAAGAGTGAATAAGTCTGTAATTTTATTTCCCCTGATTCCACTGTGTGGGATGGCAGGAAAATCTAAATTAGCAATCAGGGAAGGCAACCCTGCTCCAGCGCGAGCTGCTCCAGCCCGGGGGATGGCTGGGGCTGGGATTGCAAGGGCTCCCTTGGCTCTGAGGGACGCAACTGCAAGCACCTGGCTCACTGCTGAGCCTCCTGCAGCTGCTTCGCACGGGGTCGTTTTGTTCATTTGAGGTCCGGATCCAGCAGTGCCTGTGTCTACGTCCCCAGCGCAGCATTTGCACACAGCGTGCACGGCTCCAGCAAGAGCAGGAACGCGCTTCCTACAGAGAGAGGCAGAATTTCCTCAGAAACCTCGATTGTTTGGTACTCCAAAGTTCCTCCGAGAAACCCGTGAGCCATGTAGAGACCCTGGGCTTTGCTGGGGGCGAATCTGCACGAGGCTGTGGCTCTGGGACCATCCTGGGGCAACAGCTCACACTGCCAAAAGCTGCCTCCAAAGAGAGCGAGGCAAAGGAGATAATTGCTGTCCAGGTGCTCCCCTGGGCTCACCTATAGCGGCAGGGAGGGGAGGCAAGGCAAGGCAAGGCAGCAGCTTGGAGATTTTCACTTTGCAGCTTCCATCGGGCTGGCAGAGCTGAGTGACAGAGGGAGAAGGAGCCCAGCACTCCTGCCAGCACCTGACAGCGGTGCCCGATCCGTTTACTGCTCGTCAGCTGCTGACGAGCTCCAGACAGGCAGGAGGGGAGGAATGCCAAGAAATTCCTCCAGAATATTTTCGGAAGCTTCTTACATTCCTTCTCTTCTTTCTTTAGTAAGACCCTGATGTAATTTTTTGCTTGTTTCTGAGCTTGGATCCCAGGATATCACTGCACAAGAGCTCTGAGCAGACGCGTGTACACCCAGCGATTTGCTCTCGCTGTCGGGGCTGAGGCGTGTGAGTGTCAGCACACACACTCCGGGCACAGCCTCCGGTGTGCCAACGCGGCACCGGGCGCACGGTGAGCCGGGGACCCACCACAGCTGGGTGAGAGAAACGCAGAGTAAGGAAACCAGCGGCCATTCCCAAAGGAACTGCTTCCTCCCTGCTCTCGCCTTGAGCTGGAATTGATCCACGGTGGGTCAAACGAAGCCTGTGCCCCGGGAGCGGGTGCTGCTGGTACCTCCTGCCCTGGGCTGCCCGTCACAGACCCGTTCCCCCCGGCACTCACCACCCCCGGGAGTTCCCGGAGGCAAGGGCGAGGGGACCGCCCCTCCTCAGTACAAGGCAGGGCTGGGGGCTTGGGGTCCTCCAGCTCAGGGGCGGGGATGGCTGATGGCAGACAGCCTAAGGCACAACCGTGGTGCCACCAGCAGGAAAAGGGAGAGGCAGCGGGACCGTGAACAGCAACCACGGAGCGCCGGCATTAACATAAAAAAGGGTCAAATTCCTCGTATGAAGAGCGGGGAGTGAATAGCTACATTTACCATTAGTAAGATTTATCTGAAATACTTAAAATCCCTTTTGGAAGGATTTTAGTCTTTAGGAGGTTGGTTCTCTCCCCCAGAGCGTGCATAAACCAGGCTATTCAAGGAAGAAAAAATCCGTGCTGATTGGGATGCGGAACGCTGCCCTGCACTTCAATGGGATTGAGCAGGGGATGAGCCAGCGAGGAGCTCTGCCCATCACAGAGATGATACGGGAGACTCAAGGAGCTTAGTGGTTCTTACGGAAAGAAACAGGGTGTGAGAGGAGAAGATTAGAGCAGGACCTCTCTGTAGTCAATAAATCCCAAGGAAAAGCAGAGACCGCTATGCTGGCAGAGCTCCCCTTGTACTGTAGAACATATGAAGCACAATCTCCAGCTAAAAAGATGTTTGACATTGGAGAAAATTAGGCAGATATTTTTTATCCAGTGTAAGTCACATGCAAAATAAATTGCAAAGGGCGGCAGCAGAAGCAGCTGGTAAAGACAGATTAAAAATCAGATTCAGACAAGCATCTCCAGGCAAAAAAAGATATTTAGGATTAGGCTGCTAATTTGTAACCACAGATGGGGATGGGGCTGTGCTGTCAGGCAGTGTACACAGGCTGGAGGAGGAGCACAGGCACTGCGTACGGAGCCAGGAGCGGGGGATTGCGCCAGGAGGAAAATTCCCATGTCCGGGAGACGGGGGTTCTCTTGGGAGGAGCCGAAATACTGCCCAAACTGCTGCACTCGAGCAGGAGTGTGCGGCGCCCAGGCCGGCGGGCGAGCTGCCGGAGCTCCCTGTGCCGGCAGAACTGCGGGAGCGGGAACTGTAGGTGGCAATCGCATCTTGCGATGGGAGGGAGGCGAAAGCTCCGTCCGCAGGCTCTGCCAGAGGACAGCGAGCTGGGGAAGGGGCTGCACAGCCGGGGAGCCCCCAGAGACCCCTATTCACTTGCTCATACCCCGGGAGAGGCTCTCCTATCGTCGCACGCTCGCTGCGCTCAAACAAAGAGCCGATGTTACTTTCTCAGCAGGGGATAATTCCCAGACAGCAAAACCTTTCCCTCTGGCTGCTGAGCCCTTGCAGATTCCAGTTTCCAGCGGCAGCCGGGTCCCGGTCAGGAGTCTCCCTCTGCGTGCCGTGCACACACAAGCCATCAGCACTGGGGACATCGAAGAGGTGACAGATTTTTTAGCAGTTCTCTGTCACCAGGCGCTGCTGGAAGCATCTCTCGCTGCCACCTCCCAGCAGGTGCCACCTCATCGCCCTGCCTGGACAGGGGCTGGGGACAGCCAGGACACCTGCGTGGCACGTGCAGGGCAGGACTGTGCGGGCAGTGCCTGAGCTGGGGCAGTGCCCGACACGGGGTCCAGCACAGCCTTGGTGGTCCAGCTCTGGCCCCGAGCTGGTCACACGTGTCCGTGCCGGCCACGTGGCTGCTTCCTGCCAAAGTGCTCCTGCGTGTCCTGGTACGTGATGGCCCATCTCGACACGGCGCCCTCCCCATGACAGCTGTGGGAGTGCTGAGGGCTGCCATGGGAGCCGGCAGGCTGGTGACAAGGCTTTTAGCGACACTTTCCTCCGACCCTGCATGCCCGGGGGCTGCGATGGCTCTGTGTGCCTCCAGCGCCTCCTCCCCAGGATGATCCCCCCCACCGGCAGCCACGCATTCGGCTGGTACAGCAAGGCCGGGAAAGCCACTGGTGATCATTTCTGTCTGCTCTCACACTTCTGTGCTTTCTCTTCAGAGCTCACGTGGCATCTGTGCTGTTCTGCTCTGGCACAGACACTCGTGTGCTGCTCCTGACAGACACTGTGGGGCAACCTTCAGGGTTTCACACCTTTCCCTCCCCTTCAGGCTCCTGTTCCTACCCCTCACCTACAGTTCATCAGCTACACCTTTAATTTAAAGAAGGAAACCCCAGGTGTTTCTAAGCACGGCTTACACTGAGTCATCCCACCGCTGGAGTGGGACACGCTGCCCCGGGCAGTGATGAAAACCAGACCCAAGAGCTATAAATCACTCCTGTTTGTCAGGCTACCCAAGCATGAAATAGTCTCTTAGCGGCTCCAAGGGCTGCCAGACCCGGCGCTGTGGGATGTGTCTCTGCCTGTGCCGGCAGCCAACGGCACCTCCCGCCCACAGCCAGACCTGGCTCCGCTATGGCCAGGCTAGGGTAGCCTCTAGGTAAGCAGCCAAGTGCTTTGGTTTTGATCCCATTCCCATGCCTAACGGGAGAAAGGATTTCCTCCAAAATTATTTGGAGTGAGTGGCCAAGGACCCTGAATTTTTCATCCCCCTTCCCTAATCCTGAAGAACACCTGACCTCAAACCCCAAGGGAAAAGCAAACATTCAAGCCTGTATCGCTGAGCTGAGGAAGCTGCGAAGGAAAATACTGGCTTGAAAAAGTTCCAAGGGAAAATGCTCCGTGAGCACCAGCAGCGTGGTGCTCAGGCGCTCAGGAGAGAAGAGACAGGAACGCTGGAAGGAGCAGAGCGGGACTGACAGCAACTGCGGGACAGCCCAGCCGGAGCGACCTCAGACTGCAGAGGCATTTGGGCACTAAAAACTTGTGTCCTGGGGCGGCTTCTTAATTCCCTGGTGAGGACTCGAGGTGCTGAGGCAGCCCCGGGGACACCTGCAGTCGGTGACAGCTCCTGCCGGGGGCGGAAGAACCGTTCGGGGGGGCGGACACCCACACCCGTCCCTGGGGGCTGTGCCACCGCAGGGGCTGGTCCGTGCTGGATATGGAGATCCCACCGCACAGGCGGCTACAGCTCGACAAGCCCAGCGTGAAGCAGCCAAGGCAGGCGAGAGTGTAAGCCCTTCCCTGGGATTTTAATAGCATCACAGCACTCCAGCACATGGATAAGAGCCTCGGGTGAGAGTCAAGTGTCATCCAGATAGTTTTCTCTGCTCTGCAGCACCTCCTGTCCTTTCCCTGCCTCGCCCCCAGCCCTCTCCGAGCTGACTGCCTCGGGCTAATGGTTTCACTGCAGGCAGCTGTTCTCTGCTTTCCATTTCCACAGCAGGAATTCCTTTGCATCCCCTAGACCTCTCCTCCCTGCCCAGGAACAAGAGGTTGGCATGGCTGATGCTGGGTACAGCTCTGAGCATCCTTCCCAGGCAGGGCATTGTCATAACAATAAAAAACCAGGAATAGAAGCAGGACTGAAGGGATTCTCCCTTCTCTAATTCCCCACCTGACCTGTCCCTTCGTAGGGAGGGTCCTGGGGCAGCGAAGAGCCACCAAGCTCCACTGAAACCATGAAGGATCTTCTCCCCCATGGCTTCTGTGGGTCCAGGTGTCAGTGCTGTAGCAGGGCAGGGGCACCAGTGCAGCTCCCAGTGGGGAATTCTGGGTCAGAACCCACAGAATATGGAGCTGCTGAAAACAGAAATTCCTGGAAGCTACCCCATTCTTCAAAATATTTAGAATTTTTGTCAAAAAAAGGCTGACAACACCCAAACTGACTCTTTTGGACTGGGTTCTTGTGCTCTGCAGTCTTCAGCCAACATTTTTCAGTGGGTTTTGGCAGAAAATTTTTGGGTTTTGACAGTTGTTCTTTTCTCAGCGACAAGCTGACATCTTCTACTACATTTTTTTAAAGAATATCTGAGTTCTGGTTGTTAGAATTTGACTCGAGAAAAAAAAAGAAACTGATTTTCACAAACTCTCCAGTAATAAAAGTGAAATTATCAGTGGTCAGGATGATCCAGTTTGTTGGGCCACTGGGAGCTGCAGGCAGGGGGAGGGGAATGGGGGACAGAGCATGACCTTTCCCATTCTTCACAGCCAGGAGCACCAGATTTACTCATGGCATTTCAAACACTTGTGTCATCATCGCCTTCTGCCTGCAAGGCTGCAAATTCATTGACTCCTGCCAAGGCCTGGAAATAAGCGAGCGGCTCTCTGAGAGTTCTCAGTTTCTGCCCCAACTTTGGGGTCTCCTCTGGTTCAGACTAAGCATCACTGAGCTCCTCACACTGACCTCCCTCCATAAATCGAGAAGGTATCAGACATCTCCACCGGATAAAAACAAAGACTTATTCCCCCAGAGCACTCCTGGGAAAATGCCCCTTCTCTGGCTCAGCTGGGCATAACCAAAGTATCCAGTTTGTCCCTGTCACCTCCCAGGACTCCACATTCCCTGAGCTCCAGCTCCTGCCTGACCACCCATCCTTGCCTGTGGGAAGTGGATGAGCCTAGCTTGGAGGGACTTGACTGTCACCTGTGCGAATTATCAGCGTTAATGTTGCCCTGACATGGTTCTTTACAATTTACTGCATGTGATGGACTCGGGGAATGTTGCTGTTTTAATTACAGTGAGACGCCAGGCAAGATTGGTTATGCAAGTCAATAAATCACTTGGCTGCACTGATTAAACGGGAGTAATATTTTGAATAAGTGACTGTCTCAGGAACGATCATTACTGTATTACATTATCATTCTCCTCTGCATGTATATTGCAAACAAAATTAAATGGAGATGTCAAGATGCACAGAGACTAGACACTAATTAAGGCAAAAGCTGTGAGGCCTTTTCCCCCTTTCTCCAAAGGTGAGACTCGGGAGCAATGACCATTATGAGCACCGGCCAGTCAGTGGCTTTTCCCACCTGTTCTCTGGATTTAACACTCACCTGCCGATGAGGCCAGCGGCTCCTGGGCAGCACCTGCAAAACAACTGGACAGATGGAAGGAGGATTAGAGGAAATGTTCATATCAGGCAGAAAAGAGATAGATGTCCTTATAGCAGATGAATGTTCTGCCAGGGAAGGGGTGTGCTCTCCATGGCTAGGAGAGGAGCCCAGCCCAACCCAACTCAACCCCAGCTGGCTTTAGTCAACCAGACAACCCTTGCAGATACACTGTGTGTGATGGCCCACATCATAAACAAGGTGAGAGACATGATCCAGTGATCCTCCCCAGTCTCAAGCTCTGAAATGATGAATTATATCAGACATTCCAGGTGAACATTATTTATTTGATCTGATTTTTACAGATAATTAATTTTTCCGAAAGTACCTACTGGTACCTTTAGGAAGCATTGGCATGTTCATTAGATTTATAGCTCCTTCCTGGGTAATGACTAATACATGAAGAATCTGAGCCCAGTCCCTGCGAGGCAGGCAGCATCTCATGGGAGGGATACACCAACTGAGAGAAAAGCCTGTGTTAAACTGAATTCTCAAAATAACCATAATGGTGTGTCTTAGCTGGTTGCCAGAAGAGAGACAAGAGAATATCATCAAGGTGAAATACTTTCTGATGAGCATCTTTCATGCTGCAGAGCCTCAGCCAGGTGCAGGAAAGCTTCCAGCTGACCTGAGGTTAAATCTCACATCAAACAGTGAGTTTTGTTCCAGAGCTCATCAGCCTGCTCTTGCTCCTCCAAAGTATCTGGAACAAGCTGTGGGGCTGGCCTGACTCCAGCGGCTTGGTAGCTCTGACCTGCCCCCTTGGCAGCCCTGCCGTGCTCCCAGAGCTGGCAGTGCCGTGGCCTCCCGGACCGTGGTGTGCCAGCAGGGCTGAGCCACAAGCGTCGGCCAGAGCCGGCTCCTCCAGCCCCCTGTACCTCCAGACTCACGTCCTGTCACCACCTGCACGAAATTGATTTTTTAGCACCAGGCAGATGGGTGTTAAAAGTCAGGAGTGCAATCTGGGGGGTTTGCAGCAGCCCGGAATGGTTCCTTTATCTATTTTTTATTACTCCAGCTTTTCGAGTCCCAGCTGACACACGGTAGTCAGGGCTGTTATCGGTTACTGCTGCCTGTTCCTGGCTGCTGCTGTTTCCCATATCCCAAGCGTTTATGTGGGATTTAGGAGCACATGAGTGGGCCTGCTCTGCCTTGGCTCACCTCCACTATCATCTTCAGTGTCATCAACATCCACACCCACAAATCTCCCAGCATCTCCCTCAGCAATCCAGGGATGTCCTTCCTGTCCCCAGCCTGGCTCCCTCCCATCTCTTCTGTCAGAGCCAGACCCGAGACACTGCACATTCCTCATGCCCGTGCTGCAAGAATGAGGTTTGTTTTACATTGAGGGAATCCAGGCTGAGCTGGAGCAGACCACTTCTGCTTAGCATCAAATGGCATAATGAATGAAAAGAGAATTTTGACTAATAATGTGCCCAGAAATTGCTCACCAGAATGACTGATGCCTCATGGACTACCATCAACAGAGATGAGCTGCTCCTGCAGAGGAGGGCAGCAGTGCCAAACTGCAGGTAAAAAACTCTCCTCCAGCATCACAGTCATTAAAATATGGTGAATTTTTACGGTAATTCCAGTGTCATTCATGCTGACTTCAGACCATGTCTCATTTTCCTTGCAGCAGTGTTCAGACAGATCTCCAATGTGCTACATGCTGAGATTTTAACATTCATTTCCATCCATTCCTCTTTCTTTTCTTTTGCCTTGTGGGGCTTAGAAAGAGCCAGGAATGTCTATTCTGTGTCACAGGCTGCACTGCACATCACCACAGCTGCTCCACCAGTGCAAACACTTGGATTCCAGGCCTGGGAAATGTGTGCATGGGTCAGGCTGCTGCTGCTGCAGCACCGGGGGAGGCAACATCACGACTCTTGCACCGTAATCTGTCCCCAAATGTAGTCCCTGCCTGTGTTACTCCCACAGGGTCAACCCAGTGAGGGACATTCTCAGTGAGGAGCCTGACATGCTCTGCTGACGTGGGGGTACATGGCTACAGGCAGGTTAAACATCTGGTGTTGCTCAGATCCATCAGGGTCCTGGAGAACACAGGACAACACCACAGGACGGCAGAGGGGAGGGTTAAACCAATCTGACGGTCAGCCCTGGCTCTGCAGAGGCATTTATTCCTGGGAGAGGCTCATTTAAGCTTAGCTCGTGCAGGATGTAGCAGCTTTAACAACCTCAGTGGGAAATTAAATAATTCACGGAGCACCCAGCAGTGCAGTGAGACCCCTCGGAAGGATGAGAGGAAATGCGGCCACTCATAAAAGCACTTACAGCCCTTCACCAGCCAGGCAGGGACGCAGGCAGCAGCCACAGCCAAGGGAACACAGGGAGACGTGTCCCCGCACCCCTGGAGCCGGCACGGCACTGAACCTGCTGAAGGTCTGTCCTGCCCAGGGCCCTTGGGGCAGAGACCACCCCACCAGCCCATCCCACCCCGGAACTGCTGCCTCCATGCCTTTGCTCCTGCCCCCTGTCTGACTGGGCTTGGCTTACAGACCCACGTTCTTGCCTTAATTGGCTTTCAGGGCTTCCTCCCGATTATGTTAATCTCCTCAGGAAAAGCTGTTTTCTAGCTTGTTTGTGCGTTTACACCTAAGCAGCATTTGGCAAAGCAAGAGCTGCTGAGTGTCAGTGCAGCCGGGGGAGTGTGGTGTGTCCTGGCAGGCGGCCCCGAGGAGTTTTCTGGTTGAGAAAGGCGAGAGAGAACCTGCAGGGCCAGGCCCTGTGTGGGGAGGGCTGCCGGAGCCCGCCGGCACCGCGGCAGGGAGCTGGGCCTCAGCCTGTGCAGGGAGCTGGGCCTCAGCCTGTGCAGGGAGCTGGGCCTCAGCCTGTGCAGGGAGCTGGGGGTGCCAGCGCTCAGGGCTGCAGCAGGCCGCGCTCCGTGCAGTGCAGCAGGCCGGTCCCAGACGCGCCGTGACCCCAGCCGGGGCCTCAGCTCCCACGGGCACAGAGGGGTGTGACGGCCGGGACGGGGAGGCCCGTGGGTGGTGGGGCAGGGGTGCAGCCTGTGAGGTACAGGATACGCAGGGATCTCCCCTGCCCGACCAGGGATGGGGGATGGCTCCATTGGAGTGGGAGCAAAGTCCTTGTGGGGCCAGGAGAAGGGACGAGCTCGTGGCTGTGTCGCAGGCTGTGGCACAGGACAAGGGGCACAGCCCCAGCGAGTCAGGTGGGCCTCAAAACATGATGGCATGTTCACTGTGCTGGGAGGGAGCTCAGACCTATGTACCCCCTTCCTCCTTCCCCTCTTTTCCCTCCGCCTCCAGCCTCAGCTCTGCAAGGGTTAAAACGCAGATATTGCCTTTCTGCTCAGTGAACCAAGTGATAGGATTGCAGTTAATGGTAATTTGAACATGTTTGGTCAACTAGAAATACATAACTAGATTGAAACATGAAAATGCCCTACAAATTTATACAACTGATGCATTTGAATGCATTCAGCTGTTAACTTCATTGCAAGAAGGATGGGAGAAATAATTTGCAACAACCCACACATTTTTTATTGAACCTTTGCAAATAGGAATAATGTATCAAACATATCTCTGTGTCTGCCTCACACCTACAGACAGCAGCATTGCTCAGGTATGAGTCAGCTGCAGTGTTCGGGATCTGATAGCAGAGGTTTTCAGATACAAAAAGATCTCTCTCTCATCTGACCTTGTTCCTTTGATAGCCGGAGCTCTCCCAGCAGTTGTGGGCACGCAGACACCGTCTGCTTCCCCTCCCTCCTGCCTAAGTCAGGGACCGCACTCTCAAGTTTAACTTTGAGCTGCACAATGACCATCAGGCCACCCTGCTCAGCCATTCTGTTGCTTAGAGAAGACTCTGCCAGTGTCATGACCACCTGAAGAACAAAGGAACTCACACCTCCTCCCCACTTGTAGCGGCCAGCAATCGCAGCTGGATACAGTCCCTTTTTTCTAAGAAATGCATCAAAGAAATGTAAGCCATGGCTGCCTATTCCCCAGCCTCCAAGGAAAGAGGTGGCAGTACCTCTAGCTGGGATCCCATATAGAAATTTATTCCTGTGCAGAGCTAGAGGCACTGGCTGGGATGCTTCTGCCAGGAACTGTTCCTGCTATGGTTTTTCAGACCTCTTATCCCGTCCCATCAGGTACCTCTTGTTCCCTGCTGGGTCTTATCTCTGCCACTTGTCACATGCCCTGGGAGGGAGATGGACCTCTTGGATGGTCGATTGGAGCAGCCCTCACCAGTGGGTTCAAGAAGGAAAGAGAGAGGATGGAGTTGGGGCACACAGTGAGGCTGGGGCTCAGCATCTCCCTTGCTCATCAGCTTGAGAGGTGGCAACTCAATGAGTTACCAATAAATGCTCCAGCTTTCCTTATTTAGACTTCACCATTTTCTCCTCTCATCTTGTTAGAGGGTGTAATTTATGTTGTGTGTGTCCATTTACCAGCCATTATATCCTAAATGAAAGAAGAGACGAAACATATTCTCTATTTAAAGCTTCCAAAATAGGCCTGATTAATATGTCCAATTGATTGTTCAGCTGTTCTACTTGCTAATCTGCAAAAACTAATTAGACAAGTGGGAAACCAAAATACTGGGTCATTTCCATCGTGTGCTAATGAATGTTCTTCGGTTCAGCAAATGTTTTGTTTCTACCATGGAAAAAGAATAACACTGGAGATGGATCTGGCTGCCATAGCGAGAAAGCTGCACTACCAGTCAGATCCATAATTGATAAGTCTGAGTAGACTGGCCTACAAAAAAGTAAGTATTGCCTCTCTAAGAAGCCTGTGTTTGGGGCCAGACTGCAAACGAGCTTTCTGGGTTGAATCTATTCAAAACACGTGGCACTTTAATCAGATTGCCAAGCTTATAGCCCTTCTTGCCCTCTCACATCCTCATCCCAGCTAATAAACCCTTTTTGCCCCAAAGACCCCTTTCTGAAAGAATCCTAGAGGGACTTCAGATATTCTGAAAAGATCCTCTCCTTTCCTCTAGATTCTCTCAGAGATTGCTGCTTTCAATTTCCCATTTGCAATTTGCTGCTGAATAAGTGAATTTGCTCTTGGTGTTGCAATTTGGAGTGTCTGCACATCGCATCCTTAATTGTTCTAATTACGAACGAGGCTTCTGAGAGCCATGCGAGCTCAGGCCTTTGCTTCCTTAAAAGGGGCACCTAAAACCAGAGACACTAAAAATGGATAATTCAGGTCAGAATGAGAAGCAGACAAAGCCGTGCAGGATGTGGGGAGGAATTTGTCTGCAACCCAGCAGCCAGGAGAAGCCAAGAGCTCATCTCCAAGTTTCAGTAAGCCAAGGAGAGGTAGCTGAGATGCAAATGTATGCACTTTGTAAATAACCCTTTTACTGCAGGTTAAAAGCCAGTTTCTGGAATAACATACAGAGGAGACAATTAGAGCAACTCCCAGTCTGTTTCTCGCCTCAGATCAGCACGTGTGGCTCAGCTCAGCAGAGTAAAGAGCCCTGATCAGCTTGATCCTCTCCTGTTTGATCTGGAACTTACACAATGAATATCTAATGCCTGCGTGCTCAGTACCCAGGACTCCTTAAACTGAATAACTGATTCCATTAAAAGGGCATTAGCTCTGTACGCTCATAATTAATCTCCTCGAGAGAACTAATAGTTCAAAAGACTTGCATGGAGCAAGGACATTTTACATCACACAGCTCGTTTTTCCTAATTGATTAATTTAAAGCAATCTCTAGAGCCACGTTCTGTGGCACAGAATCTCTTCACCCCACACACGGGGAAAAATAAATAGTCAGCAGCTATACCACATTCCTCGGGTCCTGGCAAAGTGCAGCAGGAGCACAACTGTGTGGAGTCAAGGAAAGATGGTCAGGGGCATGAGCCTGCAGCACTCAGAGACAGCTTGGAGCAGCAGCCCCCTCCTTTCATCCCGCAGCTCTGCTCCATCTCCTGGCGCTCTCCTGTAGTATTTCAAAGCCAAGAGAGCACTTTAAATACCCTTGCTGCCGACCTCTGCCCTTTCCCAGGCATGTTCTGGAGAGGAAAGAATCTTAGCTTCAGACACAGCACAGCCGAGGCTGTGGCAAGGAGAAGGCAAAGATGACAGCTCTCACCTGCAGCACCTGCCTGCAATGTTTGTTCCTTCATAGCCATGACGTTCTCCGTGAACATCTTGTTCTCTCCCCCACTGCCAAGCCACGGAAGGCCATGGCACACCTGGCAGCCTGCAGCGTCCCTGGGACCCCATCTCCCTGGAGCTGGGTATTGCCAGGACACTAGACACTGCAGAGATGCTGGGTGCTGCCGGGATGCTGCTGAGATTCAGGCTGCCCAGGCAGTTGCTGCTCTCACTTTCTGCTTTGGTTTGTATCAGGGAACCCAGCACTGCCTCAGTCTGGTCATTTGCCAAGTGTGTGAGGAGTGAAGCACATCAGTCAGGGAGTTTTCCAGAGCATCCCAGCATTGGGGATGCCAGCAGAGGGAGGAGCTACCCCAGGGCGGCAGGGCTGCTGCCCCATGCTGTCCCTGACCATTTGGCAGGACCCCTCTTCCTGTGGCCACCCCACTCCTCCACACCCACAGCCTGTGTAGGGCTGACAGAGCTGCTGCCATGCCAAGGCATGGTGGATTTGTGCCCATGCTGCAGGGGCTGGGGGCAGGTGAGGGAAGCGGGGAGAAGGGGCAACATGCCAATGCCTCGGGATGCTGCCCTGGTTCTGCCATGCTGAGGGCTGGAGCTCAGTCAGGGATGTCGGAACTCCAAAGGGCTTTCTCCTTCACAGGAGGGGATGATTTCCTTCATCACTCTAACAGGCTGCAGGGCACTGATGTCACCTGGAGATGCCAGAGGAAAAATCATCCACAGGAGAAGGCAGGGGAGAGGGAATTCCGCCCGACATGCCCCTGCTCGGGGCTAAACTCCCATTCACTGAATGCCATCTCACTGCACTTCCTGCTCCTCACCGGAGCGTACTTCTATCACAAACACGGAGCTCTGTGTAGCTGATTATATCAATTACTTCTCAGAACATGGTTTTGATCCCAATCTGCTTCACTGGATCAGTAAATAGAAAGCGCTCTCAGAGAAAAATGCCCTTTTCTTAAAACTGGCAAAATGCTGTGGCTGCTGCTGAGAGAAACTGCCCAGGACATGACGTGCAGCAGACACGACACATAACTAACCACGGGTATCATCAGCTGAGGTGAAAACCACAGTGTTTGCTGCTGGAACCAAATATTCCTGTGGCGTTCAGCCACAGCTGATCCCAAGGGGAGCTCACGGCACTGGGTGTTGCCATCATGCCCAAGCTATTTGATTAACTTCTTATAATCTGAATTAAGCAAGGAGGTGTTTTCCTAAATAGTGAAGCCACACTTTAGGAAAGACGGAAACAACAAACCTACACCTAGAAACAAGTCTTTGCTGCTCAGGAGATGCTGACAAGATGTTGTAGCAGGATCTGATGGATCCTGAGGGGATCCCCTGGTGAGAGCCACGGCTGGGGATGCTGCTTAACTAGGAAGGACTCAGATACTGCAAAACAGCCCCAAAACGGGCTGGCTAAAAGCATCAACTGCCCCTGCACTGGCTCTCGGATCAAGTGTGAACAGTGAGGGAGTGCCCTTCACAAGACCCACGGCATGGCAAACCTCCTGCTGCACCTGCCCAGCCTCCTGCTGCACCTGCCCAACCTCCTGCTGCACCTGTCTAGTCTTTCACTGTACCTGCCCAGGCTCCTGCTGCACCTGTCTAGTCTTTCACTGTACCTGCCCAGGCTCCTGCTGCACCTCTCCAGCCTCCTGCCACTTCTACCAAGGTTTTACATATACGTTTACCAAGGTTTTACACATAGGTTTACCAAGGTTTTACACATAGGGCGTTTGAAGAAAAGTTTTAGCATAGTGGAAAAGAGGGTTTGAGAGCCATAGTGGCTGCTTGGCTGTGTTGCTGGTGCTGTTTATGCCTTGTTGACTGTTGCATCTTTGGCAGAGCTCCAAATGCTGGTCTCAGAACCAGGGTTTAGTTCCAAGCTGAAGCTGTTTTCACTGTGTGCCCCGCTCTGCCCATGCAATCTCTCATCGGGTTATTCCTCCTCCAGAGCGGGAGTTGGCATTGTTATTGCCATCAGATTTGTCTGTGCGCCAAGCCCTGTAGGAAAATCTCCATCACATCTGAAATGGTCCCACAGGGACAGGAGCCCTCTGGTACCAACATCACAGAGAAGCAGAGGTACAGGAAACCACCTTTCTCATAAATAAAAAATGTTTCAGTTGAAACCAAATTATTTATTCTGCTGAGAACCAGGTACCAGCTGACCACGGTTACAAACACCCAAAATTGCCAGTAGTACCCAAAGAAAAGACAGTCTCCAATAGCTGCTGCAAATGCTACATAATGATTTCCCGTTATTTAATTCTCTGAGAGGTTTGATAGCTTTCCATAAGTCAAGGTTTATTTGCCTTCCCTTGAATGTCACACATAATTCTTGTGGAAATGTTTATTTGCCTAATGCAACTTTTAGTGTCCAGGTTATTTATTCCTTCCATTTGTCAGCTAAAAGAAAGCCCCCCTTAGCCTCCAGCCTGATTACTTACAGTAATGCGGTGGCTCAGGCTCTTTCATCTTCTCAGTGTGACTGAAATGCATTTACAGCTGAATGGATTATCACCAAAAAAATCTAATTTTAAAAAGTATACTACATTTTTATAGACTTTGCATTGCACATAAGTAATCTGGGAGCTAAAACTTAATCAGAAACTTCTCTTTTGTTAACTGTGAAGATTAACCA
This sequence comes from Oreocharis arfaki, assembly GCA_013398015.1. Classification (NCBI taxonomy): domain Eukaryota; kingdom Metazoa; phylum Chordata; class Aves; order Passeriformes; family Paramythiidae; genus Oreocharis; species Oreocharis arfaki. The sequence goes on from VZRR01012451.1 coordinate 134,887, forward strand.
ATAAAGGGGATGTATATGGGGAGTTTCAGAATGAGGAAACTACCGGGTTTTCATCTCTATTATTTATGTGACAAGTCCCCACGAGGCCTCACTCATCACACCTCACTGCAGACATACAGGTACACAGACAACTGTGGCCCCAAGTTCATCTGGGAGCTGAAAGCTGCTCCACAGCACAACATCTTTCCCAACATCCCAGCCTGGCTGCCATTCCCAGGGCTGTCCCTGCCGCTTCCTCAAGCTTTCCTCCAAATCTGCAAAGGTTCTTTCCAGGTGGGAGCAGTTTGTCCTGCTCTCCTCCTCCTTCCCACAGTTCCCAGACTGGCGGGTCCATCATAGCCCATGTTTGGCAGTGTTTTCCCATTTCCCACAGAATCTCAGAATCACTGAGGCTGGAAAAGGCCAAGACCATCGAGTCCAAGCTTTGACCAAACCCCACCTTGTCACCCAGCCCAGAGCACTGAGTGCCATGTCCAGTCATTCCTCGGACACCTCCAGGGATGGGGACATCACCACCTCCCTGAGCAGCTCCTTCCAATGCCTGACCACCGTTTCCATGAAAAAATTCCTCCTAATGTCCAACCTGAACCTCCCCTGGAGCACCTTGAGGCCGTTTCCTCACATCCTCTTGCTGGTTGCCTGTGAGGAGACTGACCTGGCTACAACCCCTTTTCTAGAGGGTTAAAGCCTCTCCAGCTCCAGCTAAAGCCCGGGCTCACCAGAGGAGCCTGTGGGGGAGTAGTGGGGCCCCACAGGCACTCCCCGCTCCCACGGGCACACGCAGCCCACCCCGCCCAGGAGCCCACTGGCTCATCGGCCTCCAGAACACAGAGCTGGTAAGAAAAAATGAAAAATAATCCTGCTAGAAGAAATTACTGTATGTCAAAAATAATACTTTGCCCCCAGACTTTCTGCTCCCACTGAAAATGAATCATCTTTCGGCATTAAGCAGCCACAGCTTTGTTACTAACAATCAATACCATTACAATACACCTAAAACTTGACTAAATGCAATTATGGCACATCAAAGGATATTACAGCTTAAGGGGCTTCAAAGACTTCTCAGAGAGGATCCTGAATCCCTGGCCTTGGCTCCCTGCACCCAGATGGAGGGAGAAAACACCATCATCAGTGGGACAGTAAGCCAGTGCTTGGTGATGCTCAGTGACAGCATCCAGGGGCACCAGGGGGATGGACAGAGTCACAGGAGCCAAAGAACCATCCCACTGGTGTCTCATGGCCTGGGGAGATTCATTTAGAGTCCAACACCGTGAAATTAACTCAGTGCAAAACAACAATTAGCATAACAAGGCCTCCTGGGATTCAGTAAAAAGGAGCCTGGTACAAGAGGAAATTATAAAGTGAGGCCTCACAGTGCCGGGCTGGTTGTGGCCTCACTACCACATCACCTGTCCTGCTACTGGACACGGAGAGGGTGATTTGGGATTGGGAATGATCTGTCTGTGGGATTGTTTTGATGTGGTATTCGTGATGCATTAAAAACTGCAACTTAGTGCTCAGTGTGAGAATGAATTCGACTGCGCATGCAAGCTGTCACCTGTGCTGAGAGGCGTGAAAAAATTATGAGCTGCATTGTATGGAAACTACAAATAGTGCTTACTGCCAGGAATAAACACAGACATTTGAGCTGGGAAGTTGAAATTAAGTTGTATACAAAACGCAGATTTATTTGGTGGGTTTGTGAGGAATTGGCAGATTGTACAGTTTCACCCATGGAAATCAAGGCTCCCGCCCATCATTCATAAAAATAATCACATCTATTACCTGCCTTGTCTATGGCTCCAGGTATTTGTACATCCAACTCTGTCTGTCCCTTCCTGGGCTGGATTTAAAAGCCCAGAGGGCAGAGCCAGCACAGTGGCCACTGTGCCTTGCATTCATGAGACCTTGGGGCTACTGCCTCAAGATGATGCCCCTGAAACACTTTCGATGGGCTGGCAGGTGCATCCCGCTCAGCACCCTCAGCATCCTGCTCAGCACCTCAGCCCCTTCAGCCCAGTACAACGAGCAGCCTGGGCTCCTTCCTCTTCTCCCTGCTGCCCCATCGCCTGCAGCCACAAACAGAGCAGTTTATGTCTTGTTTGCTGTCTGTGCTCTTAATGCAACAGCACAGAGGGAGAGATGTTTCCTGTTTTCAGCCTTACACTGTATAGAGTGTTTTCTTCTGGACAAACTGTCACAACACCTACTGCTCCCTGTAGGTGACTGTCCCTGCTCCCTGACCAGGGACACCTGGACACGCGCAGAGCTCCTGCGGGGAGCCGAGGGGTTCAACTGGGACAATGAAGGGCCCGGCTCACACCAGATGCAGTTTGTGTTTGTGATGCCATTCCCGCTGCTGGGAAGAGCTATTTCTGCAGGGAAAGAAAAGACAGAAGCAATGTCTGAAACCTCTGAAGACTGACTGGTCTTTCTGCAAAAGCCCGCAGTTCTTGCTTCCAGCTTGCCTGCTTTTCCCCAGAAGGAACAGGAACATTTTTCCCCTGAACACCGTTTTCACCATGTCCAGGCTCAGCCTCAGGCTACAGCACTCTGAGAATCTGTCACCCTCACCAGAGCTGTGTCTGCAAACCCGCAACACCTCTGTGCCTGCCCCTGGGTCCTCCTGCAGTCATGACATGCCGGTGCTCTGCAGTGGGAGACCAAACAGACCCTTTGATACCACATTCCAGCGTGTCACTGCTCCCTGTCACCCCGGGGCACGTATAGAACAACCCACAGCAGCCTGGGGAAATGCAGAGAGGGGTCATGGGCACCTTCCCCTTTCCTTTGCAACCCCGAGACCCAGATGGCCTCCTCCAGGCTCTGTGCCGGCAGTGCCGTCTTACCCACTTGCAGTGGGGTGGTCAGCAGGGTCCTTGGGTGATGGCCACTGCAGCTTCTGGGAACCTTGGGGGCTCCCTGGGCTTACAGATCTGATCCCTTGGAACTTGGCAAAAAAATTCAGAGTCTTTTCCAGTCAGCTTCAGACCTGAGAGCAATTATGTGGTGTGACTCACTGGCACCGGAGGGGGCTCTCCCTCTCTCTGTTCCCAATGACTGTTGTTATGACCAGCGAAATGGTCCTTCGGAAGGATCTGCCACTTCTAACAGACAGTTAATTGCTCTTGCAGCTGGAGGAGGAAGGTCACAGCGCAGAGGGTTTCCAGGATCTGTTCCTTCTAATAATTCATTACTGTAGGTGGGAGAAATCTCAGTGTGTTCCAGTAAATTCCACTCAGGTCCCTGCACCAGCCGTGGCCCCCAGAGCCGCCCACGCCGGAGGGGGATCTGCTGGTAACTCACTTCACATTTGGATTCGCTGAAATTCTGGAGGTGAATCCAGCGAGGACGGGACCCCGGAGCTACTGGGGCAGAGCAGCATGAACAGTGGAACTTCTCTGCTATTTCTCACTGAAAGCACAGGGAAGAGAACCCACTTGTAGAAATCTCATTATTTTGATTTACAATATTCCATTGCAGCTGGTCGGTCATAAAGGAATGCTTAAGATCATTTTTAAAATCAGAGTTGCTTTTTTCATGCCACAAACATGCGGGGAATACGATGTGAATGTCCTGGGTTTGCTGTAATAGGGAAATTGCTGAAATCAATCAACCAGTGGGAAATATGAGATCCAGGAGGGATCTGAAGGTTGTCTAATGGAAAGCATTAGTATTTTAAAAATAACTGTTAAAAAATGCGTAGACTTAAGCATTAAAATTGCTTCTATTAACACACATCGTGCTGGCATGTTTTAACGTGGATTGCTTGCCTCGTGAAACCCTCTTGAGCCCGGAGCTCACACTGCCGGGGGGTTTGCTGTGCATCGGGATCCGGGAAGAGCCAGGGAGGGAAGTTATTGGGCATCCAGACGATTTGAAAATCACAAGATAGAGCAGGGCTCTGGGAGCCGGCTGCCCAAAGAAGAACCTGGCCAGAAACGTTGTCCCCTGCTGTCCCCAGGTCACCCAGGTGGGACAGCGGCGGTGGCTGGGGAGGGACCCCGAGGATGTGCTGGCTGCACGAGCCAGCTCACCCCCGCCTCAGCTATTTTAAAGCACCGACCTGCAAACAAGGGGAAGGAGGATTTGCAGAGGGGCTACTGTGTAATTAAACTTTAAACATTCAAAACTAAAATTATATCTTCCTTATTGAAAACAGGCATTTAAGAACTCACAGTCCTGGAAGCATTGCAAGGGTAATGGCAGCCACTCATTAGAGCAGACAAAGGAAGCACGGGCTCTAATTTGTCTTTAGTCAACTGTCTTGGGCTTGAAGGCCGTGGGGCTGGGGAGGAATGCTTCTGAAGTAATGAAAAAATTAAGGGGCTTCTAAAATTAAGCAAAATGATTTTACCTCTGATGCAGGAGGTTGATCTAAATATAAACAGAAAGAAAGAAAACTCTGCTACTTATATGAAGCATTATGAAAATCTTAAGAACTGATCCTTGCACTATTTTCAATTTTTATTAAATAATTCTATCAAAATGACCAATTTTATGAAATTTTTCTTTCTCTTCCTCGGTTTTTATTAATTTGCCATAAGCATTTTATTTCAGACCTATATTCTTGACCATTTACCTGTTACCTAAACAGCGCAGTGAAATGGTGTCACTTGGCAGTTTCTTTTAATAATTCAGCCTTCCTAAGAACATTCATGTTGTAGTTTTTGATTGATTCTAAAGGTAAAACAGAAGCCCCCATCCCATCCCATCCCATCCCATCCCATCCCATCCCATCCCATCCCATCCCATCCCATCCCAGTTATAATCTCAAAGCATTCACCTTTTAAGACTTAATGTTGGGCTTCAAGAAAGGCATTTAAATCTAAGAATCATTTCAAAGGATTTTGGGTTACTAACACCTAACATGTCCAGAGTCTGCAAAATGCTTTGTGCGAGGAGACCCCTTAAGATTCTCCAAGACCAGCTCTGGGGTCCTCTCACTGCCCAGAGGAAGAGCAGATCTTTTAAACAACTTCCCTGCCTGCTTCTGCCGTTGCCAGCACTGACTGGCAGTGAGCTTCCTTCTCCCCGAGCCTTCTCCTTCGGCAGCATCCCCTCCCTGAGCATCCCCCTCCCCACACATCCTCCTCCCGCGGCGGGACCCCTCGCCTGCCCCTCGATACAGGCTTGTCTGTCACCGGGAGACCAGCATTTACTCTGCACCCCTCGGGGAATGAAGCGCTTGCAATCTACAGGGCTGGAATGGTCTTTATGGATTTTCCTTTTCCTTTGGCGGAGATTACCCACTCGGTGCTCAGGAGCTGCACACAAAAGCCTTAACAACGCCTATTGTTGGGGAGAAAAACATCCCCCATCCAGCTCACATCGGCTTCATCCAAGCCCTTTGAAACTGTGATTGTGCTCCAGTACAATGAGAGAACATGATGATGTGACGACTTCAGGGAGGAATCGAGGTGAGCATTTCATTAAGATGGAAATAAAGGATTATTTGCCTGACAAAGCAGCAAGATGCTCTCGCTCTGCGGGCAGTTTCCAGGGTGCAAATACCTAGGTCCAGAAGCAATTTCTCCTCCAGCCAGTTCCCTTTCACTCGAGTTATGGGTTCAGCCAGGACAAAGATAACCTATAGACGATTGTGTCTGAAATCACCGAACATTGGCTTTTGGGGCTCTGGGAAACACCTTTGCACCGAACTTCTCTCAATTGCTCTGAAGGATTTCCCTGTTTCACATGCATCGATATCCAGCTGTTCCCTTTCAGTACAGCCTCTACACCCATCTCTAATTCTTTATTTAGTGACTTCTTACTTGTCTACCCGCAATAATAGCACATTGCATTCCCATTAATGCCGAGTTAATTCCTCTCTATCGGTATCCAGAGATTTAATGATTGGTTCCTTGCTTTAAAATAATTATTTTTATTGTCAATCATGCAAATGGATAACGAGAGACTCAATGACATTATTTCTGTACCTCATAGGCTGGCTGTGGGATGATCACCTCTCCAGCACCTCCCTGTGAACTCAGAACTTCCCTACGAACTCAGCTGTGCCGAGGCACTGGAGCTGGGCAGGTCCAAGGGGAAACACGAGCAGAACCACATCTGCCTTCTCTACCTCTAAAGGTTTGTGGTTTCTTTTAAAAATATCCATGGTCTTGGTAAATGACCAGACAACATAGAGTGCCTACAAAAGCAAACCAATCTTCAGGTCCATGTGTTCCCAAATACCCACTCCAGTCCCTCGGGTTCCTGTGCTGGGCCCCCAAGGCCAAAGTTTTCTGCAGTCGGAACACAGCAAGAACAAAGCAACTGAAGCTGGAGCTTAATGAACACCCGGGCGCTGCGTTAGGATCATTCACTGACTGCTCAGCTGAACCTGCGCTCTGGGAAATTAGCCACAGAATTCATTTTCTCAGGGAATGTCAGTTCAGATCTTGTGCCTCTTTCCGAGAAACAGTTTTATCTCCCACAATGCCACTTAGAAGAAGCAAGAGAACATTATTCCTTGAAAGCAGATGACAGGTCTCTGTGTGGCTCATGTTAACAGCACCCGCTGTAACCACGGGAGAGGCTGCAATGAACTGCTGGGGGGATCCATCCCAGCCCTGTGGGGAGCTGTTAACAACTGCTGCCGCGGCCCTGCATGCCCCATCCCGCCTCCCTTGCACCTCTCAGCATGGCCAGGCACCCCACCGTGCCCTTCACCCCACCGTGCCCTTCACCTCTCCGTGCCCTTCACCTCTCCGTGCCCCGCAGCACCATCCTGCACATCCCCAGCTCCTCGCTACTAAACTGTTCCAGCCTTTTCTAACCCCGACACCCTTCAACCCCCCTGTCTCGTTTAACGAGTGAGATTTCACCGGAAGGAACCTGACAGCCCCTTCATCCCAGCCTGAAGGGGTGAGGAATTGCTGACCCTGAGAGCAAAATGCTTAAAATCATTAGTGACTGCTCTGGCGGCAGCAAATTTCTGCTCGGTGATTAAATGGTTCCACTGTTCACTTTGGGGGAGCTGATGAAATAAGAAAATTCAGTTCTTTTCTGAGTTACATTCTTGAAAAGCAAATTTTTGGCTCAAAGTGAAAGTTTAATTTAATTACAAAATTAACCTCCCTTGTACTGGAAGAAGCAGGGCTTCCTTAAAAGTGTCAGGAGAGCAGCCAGCGCAGAGAAACAGCCCTGTGGCTCCCAGCGTGCCAGTCCCAGGACCCAGCCCGGAACCGCAAGAGCCAAATAAAATGAAAGCCCTGCAGTCTGCTCTAGCTCTTTACTCATCAGCTTAATGTGACTGAACAAAGGAGTAGATTACCCGCTCCTTCATAGAAATCTTTGTGGAGGAAAACTTTAATTTGCTGGATAAACTACACCTTACAAATTGCTGATCTTTTAAATACTGGTTTGGATGCTCCTTCAGCATTTCCGAGGATGGAGAGCACACCTCAACACAGAGCCCTGGTAGAAACTGGGTGAGGACACCAGAATCAGCAGGTCAGGGGGTCCAGCCTTTGCTGTGGGTCCCATCACTCCTGTCCTCTGTGGCTGGTTAGAGATTTGATTTTCTTTAAGGCACCCAGGCTCCTCCTGTTCACATTAACCAGCCAGATAATGTGGTGGGTTTCACTGCTCCACAGGCCAAGAAAGCTGCGCTCCTTCCAAAAATGTCTCAGAGCTACATAAATCCATCATCAGAAAAGGTAAAAAAAGTCACAAACAATTATTTATGGACTCATAGTTTAAGAAAATGTTGTTTCCTCTCACTACCAGAATAAAATGAGATCCAGGCTCTAATGCTATTGCTCCTACTCTTCAATCAATAACTTCCACAATAACTCAGCCTCACTCACCCCTGCCCACATTTCCAGCCTCATTTCTCAGCGCTTTTGACGAGCCCTGGAGAATAAAAGGATGCGGAATTACACCGACCATATTATACACAAATGATGTGAAAAATGCCTCAGCCCCTGGCACCCAGCTGCTCGCTCAGTTGATAAATTCAGCAGTGGTTGCTGCTTCTTGCGAGGGCCGTACCACACCTGGAAAGCCCCATTTCCTTTCTCAGAGCAGGTGTCTGGTGGGAGGTGATGGCTGGAGTGCAGGGTGCTGGGCAGTGTCCCTGCCCCACGATGGCTTCAGCCACCCAGGTCCCAGCAGTGCCCAGAGCAGGTGCCGCTCCTGGGCTCGGCCTGGGCACAGTTCTGCCACGCAGAATCCTCAGCCAGGTGAAACAGCAATTTCTGACTCACCTGGTTTCAAACTAGGGGTGTCAGGAGAGCCTGGCCCCCATATGAATTGGCTGGTAATGAGGGTCATCATCGCTAAATGCTGACCATGCTCCTGATTTCCTTCTCAATTTTGTTTTCAAGCTCTTCACATTACAGCAGGTCCTTAACTAACAGTGACATTTACAGTTCTGCAGTGTTCCATCCCATCACACCTTCTTTTATTTTGGTAGTCTGAGGTGATCAGTGCTGGGATTCACCATTTTCTCTGAAAACCAAGAGGCTGGCAGAGAGAAATTCCCCTCCTGCCCCACTGCTCATCTTTGGAGTTTTGTCAGGGAGCTCACCAGGGGAAATGTGGAAGCCAGTAATTAATAAGTCATTCCAATAATTTAGGTCTTCTAAAACACTTAACTCTGATTCTGGAAGGTCTTGACCATCTCCCAGGCCATGTCAGTCAGACCTCACTGTACCCTCTGATCAAAGTCCATCATCACCTGACCATCACTGGCCTGGATTTGGCTTATCAAAAGCTGCATCCTCTCCTCTATTAATGTCATTAATAATTATGGGAAAAAATGCACCTCAGCTTGGGATAAAATAAATATGTGAATGAAAGACAGATCTAATAAACCTGGACAGAATTTATGATTTTCTCAGCCATCGCTTTGCCAGAGATAATGTTGCGCAGTAAAGCTGATTTGCTGGATGAGAACCATATAATTTATCCTGTCAGGGAACATAAGAAATCTTGTCTATGCAGGAGATGACTGATGGGCTCATGGAAACTGGCAGGGAAGCAAATAAAATAATTTTGTCTGTTAAAAATATCTAATTATCATGTCCTTGTTTATGACAATGCATGCGGGTGAGGACTGTGTCAATACCTATAACAGAGATTTCTGCTTTATGCTGAAACTTTCTTTTCATTTCAAAGTTTGAGAATTTTTAAAGCTAATAATTACAGCTGTTAGCTCTTTGCTCTGATGTAAGAGCTTATCCCCAAGAGAAAGCTCTGGTACCTGAGCTGACACTACTTCCCTCTGCCAGGTCTGTTGGGAATTTACTGTGTGAAAAGCACAGGTTCAGGTCAGCTCAAAACCATCAACCCGCCTTGAAACAGCCTGTGGCTATGCTGGGTGCCTGTACAAGTACTTGCATAGACAGACATGGGTGCTTGGCCATTCCCATCACAGATCTCAACGGCTCCCAAAAGGCTTTGCCATTCTGGCTGCCTGTTTGGGCACATCTGTCTGCCTCTCCTGCTCCCCTGGCAGGAGCCATGACACTGCCAAGAATCAAAGCTCCCTTGGGCAGGTGAGGATGTGACCCCTCCCAAGGACACACCGTCCCTGAGCTTCAGGGTGTCCATTCTCCCCATTCCCGTACCCACTGCTCTCTCTCCAACTCACATGGTCCCCAGGCTGGTGCCAGAAGAGTTGTGAACAAGAGGGAGACGAGAAACAAACAGAAATAGAGAAGTGAAAAAATGATGTCCTGATGAGAAAGCTGTAAAAATCAGTTTTCTGGAATTCTGGGAAGAGAAATTAAAAGTACGTCTTAAAAGCCTCTGCAGCTGAGAGCTGGAAAGGTCACAGGTTTGCATTTCCCTGTGCTGGAAGCTCTGCTAATCGCTGTTTAACAGGGTTCACTGGTAAGGAATGATTTCAGTGGCAGGGCTCCTTCCTCGCTGGGAAGTGCAGACCTGGGTTAATAACACCTTATTCTGCACAAAATTCCACTTCACTGGAGCATATGTGAAACGGACTTTGATTTGAATGAGGATTGATACCAGTCCTGCAAAGCAGGGCACCTAACCAGCCACAAACCGAGGCGTTCGTACCCAAACTGTCTCCAGCTGTGTGCTACACGGCAGCGTCTCACCAGGCTGATTATTCTGCAGTAATCTGAGGCAAAGGGCTGAGCTCCTCTGCCCAGCTGAGAGTCACTGCCGGGTCGTAAAGCCTGCCTGAAGCTGGAGCCTCACGTGGGGGCTAACTGGCACACTGATGTCTGATAAACTGCCGACAGCCACTGCTGCTGAGCGCGGAGCCGCCTCCGCCGTCCAGGGGGAGAATCCCGAACATTACCCTCCCGGGACGAGGGGTGGCTGGAGGAGTCCCCCGATCTCTCTGAGGCCAGAACTGCTGGCTGGCTCGGCCTGGGTCTGCAGTGGGACACCCTGGACAGCCTCTGGCAAGAGCCACACACTCCCCAGCCAGGCTCTTTACCTCCCCATTGCACTGTGCCTCTGGTGCTGGACCAGACTGGGACCACCGTGGGGGAAGCAAAGTCTGTCCCAGACGGGGCTGGGGGGGAGATGCTGCCGGCACAGCCCTGGCCTGGGACCACGGGCACACACAGGCGGGGAGGGAGCCCATGCTGGCACCGACCCAGTGTAGGTGCTCTGCTTTGTGTGGGGCAGAAACACCGGGCAGGGCTGGCGGCTGCCCCCAGAGTCCTCATTTCCAGCGCTGTGAGGAGCTGTGGCACTATTTTTAGAATGTACAGTTATTTTGGCAGCTATTTTCTCTGTATTTCCTCTCGTACTTTCACATCAAAGCAGAGGATGACACAGAGGTGCTGTGCTGTCCTCACCCAGAGGTCCTGATGCAGAATAAAACACTGCAGGTGCTGTGAGGTAAAATGCCAGAAGAGAACCTGAAAGTAATAAACAGGTACAACAGTGCAATAAATAAAGGGGATTAAATCCAAGCAAAATCAGGTGGCATTTATGTAGAGAATCTTCTTTGCTCATGTAGATTAATCATGTAGAAAACGTGTCCACATCAGCACAGACCTCAGTTTAGCTCCAAGATTAGACAATACTCAGGCAAATGACTCTCATAATTCTGTGTTATGTGCTCCAGACTGAATCCTGTTGGCTTCCAGAGACACTTCTGCACACAACTGCATGCAAGGACACAGAAATAACTGTGTGTCTGCAGGTGGCCAGGGCTAGTGGGAATCTGGAGCGGAGCAGGCATAGCACAGGTGTGGGCATGGCCCAGAGTGACCTCCCTAGCTGCAGAAGGGCAGGTGATCTCAACCCCGGTTATTTTATTCTGGTGAACACTTATTAGGGTTCAGCTCATGCTAATTAACGAAGCATCACTTTCTAGTTTGGTAATGTCACCTCCCATGGCATCGGCACCCATCCCATCAGTGCTGCCCACTCACATCCTGGGCTCAGAGCCAACCAGCTCAGCTCAAGGTCAGGGTATGGACTTTCCCAGGAGACCAGCCTTTCATTACATGGTAGCAGAGTTTAATGAGGCCGGAGCCCCATCGATGTCTTCCAGCACCACCACGATGCTGAAAATCTGGACACTGTATGAGCAGTAACATCACCACATCATTGCTGTCTGGCTCAAAGCAAGACACTCCAGGCTATTCTTCTTGGGAATGTCTTTGGAAAGTGTACTTTGTGGTGATAAGGGCCATAACTGCTTTATTTCTCCCCTCTCCCTGCTGTTTTTGGCTCATGCCCTGTGTGGTTCTTTGTGTCATTTTTATAGTGACTTCTAACAGCCTTAGTGGAGGGAGTGTGATTTACTGCGAGAGACAGGCTGGCTTTTGTCAGAGCTGAAGTGGAAATGTTCCCATTGTTGAGACTTGATGGCACTTAGCTAAATAAAATCATGTGGAAAATGAGGAAAACACAGATATTCGCTTTGTATTAAATAATTATTTCTTCCTTAGAACACTGTTGCTACTCAGCATTTATATCCTCCTGTGGTGGCTGTTGTGTGAGGACTTCAAACGCCGCTGCATGTCCAGAGCCTCTGCTGAGGACATGCTACCCTTGCTAAACGGCAGACACACTCTGGCTGGATATCTCTGTGTGCTTCCACACGAATACTGGTGACCAGCAGCTGCTCCAGCCCTCACCTGCTGTGGGGGTCCCACCCTGCCTGGGGTCCCCCAGAGCTCAGCACTGCCGTAGGACCGTGGCCAAGCTCCAACTTGCCCTTTGCCTCCGCAGTGTCAGAGCAGGAGGAGCTGTGTGGGTGCTCGTGTCCCCTTTTGCACAGCCCGGGATGGCCCAGCTGGGCCAGGCACTCCCCCAGGACCCACCAACCCATCCCCTCAGGAACACAGCACTTGCACAGCTGGAGTTGGGTACCCAGCGATGCCTTAGGATTTGGCCTTTGTATTTTCAGACCCTGTACCAGTTTAGTGTGTAACTAAAACTTCACATAGCCTGTTAGCTACTGTTAGACATAATAAATTGCCTCTGAACTCAAGGACGCCTTGTTGTACCAGGCCCCGAAATATGTAAACTAAGCCTCTGGGGAGGGGGAACAAGCTTGGGGTAATTACATCATTACCTGAAACTGTAACTGGAGAATTGACCCTGATACGCAAACAGGCCAAACTTATAAAAGTGTGGAAAAACCCGTGACCCAGTGTCCATCTTGGGTGGAGACCCTCGGAAGCTTTTTGACTCCTAGGTGTTCCCATTGAAGGTCCTCAGTAAATACCCGCTTTTATTTTCTTAATCTTGTCTAGCCTCTGTTTTCAGATAGCCACTTGAAGGCATCACCAGGACAAGAAGAAAGAACATCCAATTAAAAGACCCATTTGCAGATGGACACTGAATCAGAGTTTCATAAATAAAAGCTCCATTTCCTCCTCCTGACCTGGCCATGGGCCCCAGCTTAGCCATGACCCCTGAGGCAGAGGCAAAGGCGCATCTTCCTTTTACCTGTTCTGGGCTGTCAATCTCCTCCTCATTAAAGCTGGAGCTCTATGTCAAAGGTGGCAGCTCCCTGCTACTAAATTCCACCCCTCAGAGCACACGTTCCCCACTCTGGCACTTCATATTCGTTAAGGTTCGTTTTCAAAGTCGCTGCAGCCCGTGCTCTCAGTGAGTGCAAATGCCAAGCTTTGCGAGAGACGAGGGGAAGGTGAGGAAGACACCACCATCATACCCTCTTTAAAAATTGATAAAAATAAGATGAACAGATGCCTCTGGCTGTGAGACTCCATTGCTGGAGCATCATGCCCGCGCTCAGCACATCTCCATGGCAACTTGAGTATGTGGCCTGAATAGACGCATGAGGAAATTCAGGGTTCTCCTGGACTTCTAGGGTGTTTTGGTTTGCTCAGACCTTGCCCTCACAGCTATGGCAGTAGGGAGATGGGCAGGGGAGCTGGCAACATGGCCTCGGGGAGCTGGCAACATGGCCTCAGGGAGCTGTGGTGGGGCCGGTGGATTTTGAACACCACTATTTCTGCTGGAATTACCCAAGTAAATCAGATTCACAGGCTTGGAAGCAGGGAGATGTGTCAGGAAGAAGACGGGCTTCATGGGTGGGATGGGGCAGGGACGAGCGGCATCGTGTCAAATCCCGGACAGAGACTCCAATTCAGGGCTGGATAAATGGGAAGATGTTCCGAAGGAGCCAGGGAGCCCCGTCCCTCCAGGCTCCTCTGTAGTGCCAGGAGCCCTCCTCCCTCCCACCTGCATCCTCCAACACACCCCACCAGAGCCTGGCTGACTGCTGCTCTCCACTGGCACATAGCATGGCATGGATCCACCTGCGTGGAAATGTTCCATTTGATGCTCCACGTTCCCCTTTCAATGTTTCATCTCCCTCCCTCCTGCTGCTCCCTGAAACTGGAACAGTACCCCAACCCCCCACCTTTACCACCCCTCAACCAGTCCCTTCCCTTGGCCTCAGCTCTGCACAGCCCTTGCTTTGAGCTGCCTTTACCCCACAGCAGAAACCCATGGCAGCACCACACACGCAGTGTGTTCCCTGCTGTGAGCCCTCTGCCCTGGCTCTGTCCACAGCAATGATTTCTTTCCACCTCCTTTTCCTGACGATGTTGTAACTCTGCACCTATAGCACAAGTGCAACAGCTCCTCTTTGGAGAGATATTTAGGATCCAGCTATTGAAGCAGAAATACTGGAAATCAGAGGAGCCATTTAATCCTCATGAAATTTCCAGTGCAAGACCAAAAACACCCCAAGCGACAGAGCAAAGCCATGGAAAAGCTTCCAAATTTACCCTCCCAGTTCAAACCAAGATTATTTATTTCATCCCAGACTTAGACAGCACTATTTCCTTTGTTTAACATTCATGTTCATCCAAACTGCCCTTTCCTCTGGAGGCTCTACCTTCCTTCTGATGATGACTCACGTTCAGTTCAGCACGTGCTAACGATCTCAGATCCCTCCTTTCACCCGTGAGAGCTCAGACATTGACAGTGACCAAAGAGCGGAGCCAGAGCTGAGCAAGTCAAGTTAATTCTGTTACAGAGAACAACATTGATTTGTTGTCGCAAAACATTTGTTACCTGAACAGCGTTTCCAGCTGAAAGGGAAGGACGGCAAAACCCCACTGAAGTTTAAAGCTCTTGCAAATTAGCCAAACTTTGGTTTACAACTGAGAACGGTTCTCCAGCAGGGAGAGCCGGAATCTGCGGATGTCGGTGCATATTCCCCTATAATGATGTGTCCTTTGGTGAGGATGGGCACAGCAAAGCCAGCGTTCTCACACCAGGTGCTGTTTTCTCTTCCCTCTTTACAAAGCCCATCACCAGTGGCTGCCTGTCCGTCCAGGCTCTGCCCTGATGCCATGTGATGGCACTGGCCATCCCAGCAGCATTGACCATCCACTGGGAAGGATTCCCTGAATGCCTTCTCCCTTTCCCAGCAGTGTACATAGGGACTGACAGCAGACCAAACTGTTTCTTTCCAGCTCAGGACTAAGGAGATTGCCCCAGGGGCTGGGGAGGGGTGCAGAGCCCACTACAGGGCATGGACTGTGAGGGCCTCCTCAGGAGAGGGGGAAGTGCTTCCCCCCTCCTGGCCCTGTGGTCCCTTGTGTTCCGCAGAGAAGTTACTTTTAAGTTACATTTATTTGAATGTAAAATCCTCAGCTTAAATTGCAGCAAGTTTTGTGATATTTAATATCCAAAGCTAGGAAAGGTCATGTCTGTCTGAAAATAAAATGAGGTTTAATCTGGAGATTGTGTGTGGCAGGTTTTTTATGAAAATTTGGTTTAGAAATAGATCTTAAATCCATAAGGTCACTGAGAGGAAGGTTCTTCTTTCTCAAAGACTTACCACTCCCATATCTCAGAGGAGCAAAGGATAATTCAAAGAGGAAAACAAAATCTTGTGACTTCCCTTCTCTTTATTTCTGCACCTGCACCCAGAACGCTTCCTTCTACATCCATTCATCATACTCCTCCTCTTCTGTTTATTTGAATATCTGTGTTTAGGGTGTACCAAATAGGATACTTTGGTTGCATTCCTCCAGGATTTTAATACTATTTGTCAGTACCTTCACGTTGAGTTCCCGACAGCACATACCACAAAGCAACCTTAAGAGGACCCAAAGAGATTTCTTCTAAAACCCCAAATGCTAAACTTCATTTTTTGTCCTCGGTAGTACCCTCAATCCTCCTGCCTCCTGTCCCTCTCCAGAGGATCCACATCCAGCACTCTGCACATGGCTACGGCATG
>VZRR01012456.1:0-19519 GCA_013398015.1 Oreocharis arfaki
GGCGGGGCGGGGCGCGCATGCGCGGGGCGGCCGCGGGGGCTCCCGGAGGCGGCGGCCCCGGGACTCGGCGGCGGCAGCGGGACGGGGCAGGAGAGAGCGGGCAGCAGAGCGGGCACTGAGAGCGGTGAGTGCGGGACGGGACAGCGGACATTGAGTGCGGGAGCTGAGTGTAGACGCTGAGTGTGGACGTTGAGTGCGGGAGATGGAGAGCAGGCACTGAGTGCGGGCACCGAGAGCGGACCCTGCGGGCGGTGACTGCGAAGGGTGAGTGCGGGCCATCCCCTCCCCGCGGTCCCCTCCTCTTCCCCTTGGGACACCCCGCCGTGGGTCCCCAGCGAGCTCCCGGTGCGTTCCGGCGGCCCCGCGCGGGTACCGCGGCTCCCGCATCCCCGGCGCGCCGGGAGCATCCTTCCCCGCGGGGGCACCGGGGTGCCGGGGGTGTCGGTGTGCGGTGCCCGGTGCTTGCAGACACCCCTGGGCTGCGGGGGATGCAGGATCTTTCCCTCTGTGCCGCGTACAATTGTGGTTCATCCAGCCGCGGTTGATCCAGTGGTCAGGTGGATGCTGGGGAAGAGCTTAAGGAGGAGAAGGGTGAGCAGGGAGCCGCGGGTTTTGCCTTGAATTCCCCCGTTACCGGTATCTCAAGGGCTTCCTGAAGGAGAGAGGTGGGCAGTGGTTTTCCTCCGTGTTTGTTTGAAGTGGCTGTGGGCGGATTTTCCTTGAATGACTTTGACACCGGGGGAGCTCTGGAGGCCACGGGAAGGAGATGCGTAGTTCAGCCGTGAGCTGGGAGAAGAACCAGCTCCCGGTGTTTGCCTTGGAGCTGCCGCCTGCTCCTTGCGCAGACACGAGCTGGGGCGCGTCTCCAAAGGGTCACCGAAGGGTTGTTCCCTGCTGATCTTCTCCAGGGCACTTCAGGGTCATGTTCCCCCTGTATCCCATCTGGATTTTTTCGTGGCGGAAAACACCACAAGCATCTCACTTTTTTTTTTTCTTTGAGGCGGGGGGAGGGAAATTTTGTGGACAATCTTAAAGTGTTCTGGTTTTCTTCAACACAAATATATAGATATATAAGTTTTTGTAAACATTTAACAGTTGCTTGTTTGGTGTCAAACCAATTCCTCTCTTGCATGAGCAGGGTTGGGTGTGGAGCATCTCAGTAGCTGTGCTGAGGTGGCTTTGACTGTAGCACACTGGTGCTTTGACTAGCTTTTACTGGGATGGAGAGGTGCACTTGTTTCGGGATGCTGTGGGATTGTGGGTTCAGAGCTGGGAATGATTTAGATATCGCTAGCTGGGGAATTTTTGTGTGGGGTGGGGCTTGGAGCAACCTGGTCTTGTGGAAGGTGTCACTGCCCATGGCACAGGGGTTGGAACGAGATGAGCTTTAAGGTCCTTTCCAACCCAAAACATTTTAGGATTCTCGGGTTCCTCACTGGGGATTAGGATGAGGAGGAGTGTGATGCTGCCCTGGCAGCAGTCATTGAAAAAGAGCAAAGTCATGAAAAGGTCATGAAAAAGGATGAATCCAGCAGGTCTGAAGTCTGTTTTTGCCCTCTGCCAGGGCAGGGAGGGGACAGCCAGCCATGAATTCTGAATTCTAGCAGCACACCATGCTCCTGCCTTGGGGTGCTGTGGTGATATGTGCTGCAAACAATTCCTAGAAACCCACTTGGGGCTCATCAGGCTGAACCACCCAGTTGCACGTTTCCTCCCGCGCAGCCGGGGAAGGTGTGGGTTAACAGCCCTGCACCCGGCAGGATTTTCTGTTTCGCGGGCATTAATTGCTTTTATTTGTTTACGCTGAAGCTGCAGCCTGTGGCCGAGCAGAGGGCTGTGTCCCTGAGGATGCAGGGAGCGATGGCAGGGAGGGATGGCTGTGCCAGCGAGGCCGGGGACAAGGGAGGTGCCACGGCCGGGTCACGTGCGTGAGCTTGCAGCTACTTGCACGTCTTGAGTCAGGCACCAGCTTAATTTTTTATCTGCCAGTTTATGGGGTAACCCTTGTTCCTGGGGCCAGACCAGTGGCCCTTTAATTGCATAAACAATTGATCGTTAATAAATTCCAGAAGAATAAATACCCAGGGAGGCTGCTGGAGGCTGCAGCTGTACAGATGTGGCCGTACCTTATGAGCTCCATCCTTCACAGAATCATGGAATGCTTTGGGTCAGAAGGGACTTTAAAGGTCCTACAATTCCAACCCCCTGCCATGGGCAGAGACACTTTCCACTAGACCAGGTTGCTCCAAGCCCCGTCCAACCTGGCCTTGGGCACTTCCAGGTAATAAGAGGGAAGCTTGCTCCCAGCTGCTTCCCATCCTCCAAGCCTCACCAAATCCTTGGGATTGAGTAGGGTTGTAAGCATGTGGATCCCTTTTGCGGGGGGAATCTGTCATCTGGCTCTTCCTTGGGGCTTTGTAGCCCCCCAGGAAGGGCATCACTTCTGTCATTGGAAACCTAGAATGTGGCTGGGAGAGGCCATGGGGTTAAATGGGACAAGGTCCTGGATGGGAACAAAGATTTTTAGTGCAGGGGAGAGGAGAGCTCGCGGCTCCCCGGGGTTGGCACAGGGCTGCAGTCTCTCCCTGGCAGCCTCCTCTCTGCCCGCAGCAGCCGCAGGGCTCTGCATGATTTATATACATTTTTTTCAAGTGACCGAAGCTCTAAAATCCACAGCGTTAAACAAAAATAATGTTTTTGTGCAAGAGGCTTTTGTGGATGACAGCAAAGCTGAGCAGCCTCAGCCCAGAGGTTCTTTTGGGGACGATTTGAGCCCCCAACCAGCACACGGCCAGTTTGGTTTGGTCGCTCTGCCCGCAGGCAGATGGTTCCAGGGTTGCCCCATCAGCAGATGGATCTGAGCAGGGAGGGATTTGCTGGCTTGTCGAGGTCTCCCTGTGCTAGCAGGAGGTCCCAGTTCCAGCAGATTTGCACTGAGGGAAGATTAGTGCTGAAGGAAATTTAGGAGGTGAAAGTGGGATGCCGCTGTGACAAATCCAGGCTCCTTTTTCAGTCAGTGCAGGGGGAAAACTCCCAGGCACTTTGCTGGCACAATTCCTGTTTCTGGAAACGGTCAGTCCCAATCCATCAGTGATCCCTGCGTGGCTGAATACAGCAGGCAGGGACTGGTGGGGGTGGCAGGACCAAAACCATGCCCAGGAGTGTGCTGACACTTCAGCAACCTGATGGTCATAGTTTAGGACTGGGTCCTGGTCTGGTTTGATTGCTGGTGTACTCACCCAGGGATTTCACAGCCACCTGAAGCCCAGCCCCAAAGCATCGGGTGCTGTGTTGGTTGTGGGTGGGAAAAGAAAGTGGTGAGCAGATCAGGAAAGCACAAACAGCAAAGGATTAGTGAGATCAGGAAGAAAAGCTGGGGAATATTACCTCCCCCTCGAGCAATTTTTGATACGGGGGAGTGGATTTGCCAGAGGAGAGAATTCTCAGCCAGGGTCCGTGAGCAGAACTAGTGAATATTAACTGGTGCTGCAGGTGGGTTTCTTTTTTTTTTTTTGTTTTTTTCAGGAATTATTGGCTGTGTTAGCAGCAGCATCACCAAGCTTTAACCCGGGTTAGGCATGAGGAAACTGCAGCTGTGCTATCACAGCAAACCAGAAATGTGCCGTTCCCTAACATGGCTTGGGAGATAGCACAGTCCAGGAGTTGTTCCTGGCTGACAGTTTGTGTGTGGCCACCCATTTGAGGAGTGCAGCAGCACAGGAACGGCCGAGCCAGCCCAGCTGATCTGTGAGCACCTGACGTTGTGAAAATCAACCCCCCCTGCACGTGATGCTTGGACTCTCACAATAAATCCACCAGCCTCATCCAACCTTTGGTTTCCTAACTTTGGGGTTCCATTCCCCTGCTTTGCTGCCCCAAACCCCACAGGGGCTCGGGGGTGCCCCCCTTGTTGGGATGTTTTGCTGCAGGGACGTGGCGTTTGCCAGCAGCTTTGTTTTGCTCTGTGCCCTCCAAGCACAGCGTTCCCTGTGCTGGCTCTGCTGCTCTCATCCCCTGGCCCCATCCCAAAGCTCGGGCAACGCTGAGCCCATGTCAAGAGGCACTTGCTGCTCAGCACGGCTGAGCTGGCTGCTGGCCCAGCTCGCTTCCAGGCCAGGAATTGCAGGGGAGCTGACACTGCCATGGCTTCCGTGGGAGATCCTGCCACCTCCCGCCAGCTTTCATGGCTCGTCTCCCAGCATCACGGGACATTCGTTTCCTGAGGGGTACAAGCTTGGACAAACCCTGCTTAGGCTGCACGCTGTGTGTGTGTGTATAGAGAAAGGGAGAATTTGAGCCATTTTCTTTTATTTGAAATTTTCCACGAGGTTATTTTGACCTTTTTTCTTAACAGGTCAGGTTGTTTTAAGTCGTGCCCTTCAGTAAATCACATGGCCTCACCTTTTACCTTCCAGAGCATCCGAACCTGTGCAGGTCCCTGTTGGAGGAGTGATGGGAATTGCCTGGTGTAGATCTAACAGGGTACCTAAGTGCCTTGAGGGAAATAAAATCTTCTGTGCAATGCACTAAGTAGTCCCAGCACTGCCCAGTGCGTTAGGAGCACAATATCTCGTTTCCATCAGGCAGATGAGGGTTGATATCCCCATTTCATAGATGGGGATGTGTAAGCCCAGTTTACAGAAGCCCCAAGCACCTGGCCCCTCTCTGGTAGTGGGAATTTCCACTTCTTTGATGCTGGAGTGCACATCAGTCCCTCACACCCTACTGCCTGCCCTGGCAGGAATCAGAAACCAGAGTGGTTTGGGTTGGGAGGGACATTAAAGCTTATCCAGTTCCACCTCCCTGCCATGGGCAGGGGCATCTTCCCCTATCCCAGGTTGCTCCATGCCCTGTCCAACTTGGCCTCGAACTCTTCCAGGGATGGGGCAGCCACAGCTTCTCTGAGCAACCTGCCCTGGTTGTAAATCCCATGTAAATCCCAGTAACTCCCTGCAGAAGGGATCTGAGCTCTGGGTGTTCCTGCTGCAGTCTGGAGGAATGCTGGCACCTAAATCTGTGGCAGGAGAAGGAAGCAGGCAATACCAACACTCCACAGGAACTGCTGCTTGAGCCAGTCCAGGGTCTCTTATTTTCTCATCTCTGGAGGGGCCTTTCCAAAACACCGGGCAGAAATGTGATGGAGGAGCTGGCACTGTGCTCCCAGGATGGACTTTCAAAATTTCCTCCAGCCCTTCACAAAGGTTTAATTATAGGAGGAGATGTTTGTGCTCAGGGAGAGGACCAATCTCCAGACAACGGGCTTTGGGGTGGGGTTTATCCAGTGCATCTGAGCTGGGTCCAGCGCCGGTGCAGCCTCTCCCAGAGCCGAACTGCTCCCTATCTAGTTAACCCCATGTAGGAAGGGGTCACAATAAAACCCCAAGCTTCCAGATGACCTGGAGTCCCCCCAGGCACTTTTGCTCAATTGCCAGAAGAGAGAAATTCAGGAATTAATCACCCGCAGCTCTCCAAACCAGTCTGTTGGCTGCTGCTATTTTCATGCTGTCCACAACCACTTCTTTTTTTTTTTGTTGTTTTAAATGCTATGCATTTATTAAAGACTTCCTCAAAGCTGAGTACCCCCGGTCCTCCCTGCTTTGTTTACCAGGAATTATTGCCTTTTTGGAAGCCTGTGTAAACCTCTGATGCCTGAATGCCAGTCTGCAAGCAAATCTATCACATTGGTGCAGCCTCAATCCCAGACAGTGAACTCGGGGGCCGGGCCGGTGGGAAAATCGACCGTACTCTGTAGGAAATCTTCTCATTCAAACCCTTCCATCAGACTGTGACCAAAAGGCAAAAGAGCTGGGAAAAAGCTCGGGTTTCCAATTACCCTCTTCAAAAGGGAGAGAAAAATTGGAACAAGATCGTTCTCCTCCTGTGCCGGGAGTTTTTATTGTGGATGTAATGATCCAGCCTGGCCATCATCCACGCCCTCCTTCTCGCCTTGCAGCTCCCTCCCTGAACAAACGATACTTGGTTGCTGTTAATTGGGAGCAGCCAAAATAACTGAATCCCCCGGAGATGGGGGGTGAGGACGGAATCTCAACGAGACACCCCGCCGATGAATGTGGCTTTCAGCTGCTTCTACGCCTCCGTGAAGGGAAAAGAATAGGGGCTCTGTGAAAGTGAAACAGCCAGTGCTGACCTTGGGTTTCTGGGTTGGTGGTTTTTTGTTGTTGTTTTTTTTTTTCCTCCTCTTTCTCTCTCTTTTCTAACGTTAATTGATCGTCACTTTGCCCCATCACATGATCGCTGGAAACTGCCAACTTGTTCACACTCGCTCATATCACAAGGTTTAACATAAGCAGGCTACCAGGTTCCTGATTTAGGGCTGTTCAGCCCAGTATCAGATGTGTTTCTTGTGATTTCGGGCTATTATTTTGAAAATCTCTGCCCCTCGCAGCCTGTTTTTTCCAGCTCTGAAAGCCTGCCTGGAATGATCTGTGCTGTTGGGGAGATGTGCAGTGCCCAGGCACTGAGTGCATCCCCATGCACTGAGCTCTGGGGATGAGGGGCGGTGGCACAATCCTGGCATGAGCACGAGCGGTGCAAGCCGGAGCCAGGCTGTGCCTGGGACAGAAGCTGCCTGTCTCTCTCACACCCTTGTCAGCATGCAAAGCAGGCAGGCCATGGACTGCATTCCCATGCATTCCTATTCCCAGGGTCAATTGCCACCTTCCCATGTGTTGCCTTTGCTCTTTGCGGGCAGTTTTCAGCAGGTTTCTCTGCAGGAATGAGCCCTGGCTCTGCTCTCTGCCGGTCTATGCCCTCTTGGAGCTGGATTTCAGTTCCTGATGTCCTGGCGTCCGCTGTGGCACTGGTCTGTGTTCTCCGAGGTGTAAGGAACTTCAGCAGGTCCTTTCTTCTTCTGCCTCACCACCATCATCATTGAATCATAGAATCCCAGAATGGTCTGGCTTGGAAAGATCATTTTTTTCCAACCCCTCTGACATGGGAAGGAAAAAAATTTTCCATGTGGGTTGGTGAGGCCCTGGCACACGTTCCCAGAGAAGCTGTGGCTGCCCCATCCCTGGAAATGTCTGAGACCAGGTTGGACTGGGCTTGGAGCAACCTGGTCTAGTGGAAGGTGTCCCTGCCCATGGCAAAGACGGAATGAGATGATCTTTAACATCCCTTCCATCCCAAACCACTCCACAATTCCATGATTTATGAATGAACTCCATTAGCTACAAAGAGCCAGAATAGTCTGGCTCTACATTGGAACAGGGCAGAGTGAGTGTTGCCTGCTGTTCACACCATGCCCTCGTAGGAGCCCCCCAAAGTCAAAATTTGACTCTCCTCCCTAAATTTTGGCGTGTAACTCCCCAGGGATGCACAAGCTGCTGGATGAACTGAATGTCCCATCACAGATCAGGACCCTGCAGACCCTTAGGAGAGAAACAGAGTGTTTATGAGTGTGCACAACATTAACTCCACAGCAAGTGTGCTCTCTTCAGCATTACATATCTGTGAAACTAAAACATAAAACAGCATTTCCAGGGACCATTTTGCCTTCTGTGGCTAAGGCAGCTCCATTCAAATGCAGCAGACAAATTCGCCCGTGGCAAACAAGGGAAAAAATCCTCAGCCTTGAGAGGTGCTAAGGGAGGAAGCTGAAGCAGTGTAGGGCAGACAGACTTTTCTGGAAAATGAAACTTAATTTTATGACATCTCCCTCTGCTAGAATACGGAAGCAACATGAAAATATTTTGTCTCTTATCAGATGCTTTGGGTTTCTACGGGAAGTGAGACTTGCTACCTGTTTGAGAGTCTGCTGTGACTTTGCTCTTTGTGCTGTCTCACCCTGGGACTGCCAGGTCTCACCTTCCTGCTTTCAGAAACCCTCTCATGGTGTTAAACACTGTCCTGTCCTCTGTATTGCCAGCCTAGCAGGGATCTCCCATCGCAGAATCGCAGACTGGTTTGGGTTGGAAGGGATTTTAAATCTCCTCTAGTTCCCTGCCATGGGCAGGGACACCTTCACAAGACCAGGTGCTCACACAAACTATTTCTGTCTCACTTCTGGACATAGCTGGGATCTCATGTAACAGGAGAAAAATTCGCTGTTTTCCACACTCAGGCAAAATATTTACTCACATTTACTTTTTTTCTGCCACCTCCATCCCCTGCAGCTCCATTTGTGTGCTTATAAGCTTAGGAGACAAATTCTGCTCCTGCAAACCTGTGTGTGTTGGTTTCACAGGAGTAACTACAGCCCTGCACAGTCTGGTGGGGCCCCAGCAGCACCAATTTCAGTTCAAATACGGGCATTTGTGATGAATTCTCCTCTATTTTGTATGACACAAACACCAGCAGGGAAGAGAAGTATCTCGGTTATTGGGAAACAGGGGGTATTGGGAATTAATTTAATGCCAGGAGCTGTTCTCCACACATTAGGATCCTGCTGTGCCCTGAATCTGAATCTTGCCAGCCAGAGCTTAGCAAGTCTGGAGGTTACCAAGGAGCAGAGCAGAGCAGGCAGAGGAGTGGCCAGCACTGGGTTTGGCTGCTCTGAGCATCCAGGGACATCTCTGGCAGTCCCTCAACATTGGCTCCATGGGTGCTCCCAAAGCTCTGATGCTGTACCCGAATTGCAGCCAGCTTGGATGCAAAGCCTCTCATTTCTTCATTCCCTCTCAGTCCTGATGCTTCTTACTTGTGGAGGGATGAGGGCTGCAGGTTTGGGACAGTGGATTTCTCCACTTCTCCCTCTGCCGTACTCACTACAGTAACCTGTGAGGAAGTTGTGTGACACGGAAGCTTGACTTTCTTTGCAACCTCCGTGATTTGGTTGGGGCCTTCTTAACTCACGTGCAGACAGGCAGGTTATCCCTTAGATGAGTAATTTATATCCCAGTTTTGTCCCTGAGCATTTTGTTCTGGGTTAAGGGGTGAAAAATCACCGTCATAAACCATCGGATGCTTTCTTGCCAACTAACTGCTTCCTGCACGCCCTTGTTGGCAGCTCGTGGCTCCTGAGCACGCTCCAAGCTGAGTGCCTGAGGAAGTGGGGAGGAAGGGCAGGCTTGTGACATTGCTGTGCCCATCTGATGCAGGCTGAGCTGCAGGGACAGGGCTCTGCCATCCTCCTCTTTGCTGAATTTAGGTCAGGGGACAGATACCCCTGGGAATCTCGTACTCCCTCAGACCCTTCTCTAACTCCCCAGGAGATGTGGTACCTCTAAACTAGACAACAGAATCATGGAATGGTTCAGATTGAAAGGGACCTTAAAGATCATCTTATGCCACCCCCCTGCAGTCCCCTGAGCAGGGACACCTTCCATTATCCCAGGTTGCTCCAAGCCCTGTCCAGCCTGAACGGTTCTGGCAATGGGGCAGCCCCAGCTTCTCTGGGCAACCTGTGCCAGGGCCTTGCCCCCCTCCCACAGGGAAGAATTCCTTCCCAATATCCCATCTATCCCTGCCCTCTGGCAGTGGGAATTTCCCCTTGTCCTGTTCTTCCAGGCCCTTGTCCCAGTTCCCTCTCCAGCTCTCTTGGAGCTCCTTTAGGCACTGGAAGGCGCTCTATGGGTCAGCATCTCAATGGTGCCATGGTTTATCCCACTGGGAATGACAGCATGCTTTCCTCCCCAGTGCGCCACCATTAACAGTTCCTCTTTCTCCCATCCCCACAGGGCAGGAAGACGACGTTCCGTGGTGCGGGGCTGAAGGCAGCGGGATGACAGCCATCCTGGAGCGGCTCAGCACGCTGTCCCTCAGTGGGCAGCACCTCAGCCGGCTGCCGCGGCTGCTGGAGGACGGCTTCCCCAAGATGCCCTGCACGGTGAAGGAGTGCGAGGTGCCGCAGCTCTTCCGGGAGCCCTACATCCACAGCGGGTACCGCCCCACCGGCCAGGACTGGCGCTACTACTTCCTCAGCCTCTTCCAGAAGCACAACGAGGTGGTCAACGTGTGGACTCATCTCCTGGCGGCGCTGGCCGTGCTGCTGAGGTTCAAGACGTTTGTGGAGGCTGAGCAGTTGCCTGTGGACGCGTGGTCCTTGCCATTGCTCATCTTTGTCCTCTCCTCTGTCACCTACCTGACCTGCAGCCTCTTGGCCCACCTCCTGCAGTCCAAGTCGGAGCTGTACCACTACACCTTCTACTTCGTGGACTATGTTGGAGTCAGCATCTACCAGTATGGCAGTGCCCTGGCTCATTTCTACTACAGCTCTGACCAAGCCTGGTACGACAAGTTCTGGGTTTTCTTCCTGCCAGCGGCAGCTTTCTGTGGCTGGTTGTCCTGTGCCGGCTGCTGCTACGCCAAATACCGGTACCGACGGCCTTACCCCATCATGAGGAAGATGTGCCAGGTGATCCCAGCAGGGCTGGCTTTCATCCTGGATATCAGTCCCGTGGCTCACCGGGTGGTCGTATGTCACCTGGGGGGCTGTGAGGAAGACGCTGCTTGGTACCACACGTACCAGATACTGTTTTTCCTTATCAGTGCTTATTTCTTTTCCTGCCCTGTCCCGGAGAAGTTCTTCCCTGGCTCCTGTGATATCGTTGGCCATGCCCACCAGATCTTCCACACCTTCCTGGCCATCTGCACCCTGTCACAGCTGGAGGCCATTCTTTTGGATTACAAGAACAGGCAGGAGATTTTCCTGAAGAGACACGGGCCTTTCACCGTTTATCTCTCCTGCATCTCTTTTTTTGGCTTGGTGGCCTGTAGTGCCATCACAGCTTACATCCTGCGACGCAGGATCAAGGCCAGCCTGGCTAAAAAGGACTCCTGAGAGTCACGGACGTGACAGCGATGACATCACCAGAGAAAATCAAGAAAAGGGGGCATAACATACTAGAGACATGACTGTCTTATTTGCCTAACACGCCGTGACTAACCAGGACCCTGGGTTCAGATGGAGGGCTGGACATGTCATGCTGGATGCATTTTCACAGCAGGGATTGCCTTTTGCCATCCAAGGGGGGCACATGGAGTGTTTTAAGCCAGAACAAGTCACTGAACCAAGGATGCTGGAATAGGCAGAGGTTCCTTGTTCATTATGGTAGAGCTGTGGGTGAGACCTTGCTGAAGGTCAGGGAGGGCAGCCTGGAGGCTGTGGGACTGTAGAAGGGTGTGCCAGGGCTCACAACTCTGTGAGGATCACAGCTGGATGTGATGACCTCTCTGGGTTTTGCCATACCTGCGGGAGAACTGTTCCTATCAAAGGCAGTAGGGAAGGTTTTGGGAAGTCTGTGTTTCTAGGGTTCAGGTGTGAGGGCACGTGTGGCACAGTGGCTGGTAGAATCCTTTTCCTGTTCCAGCCAGGTTCTCTCTACGCTCCCCTTATCAAGTGTGTCAATGCTGGGTTGCTTTACGTGGCTTTGGGGAATCATCTTTGGAGATCCAGGCTTGACCTGGGGTCCTCTGGGACAAACTGGGTCTATGTCATCTGTGTAGGGAGTCTGACCAACCTCTAGCAAACGTCCATGACATGTGGAATAACTTGGATGTGATTTGTTTGATATAGGAAAGGCTCTGCTCCTCCAACAGCACTACTGTGGTCACGGCCAAAAGGGTATGAAGGTGGAGGAGTCTTTATTCCCCTCTTAATGATGCTTTGTGTCCTTGGTGAGCCTTGTGGGAAAGCTGACCTTGAAGCTGCAAGGTTGCTTTTCTGTGACCAGTGAGGTTGTGACTGTGGCATGTTTTTATCAGTATTAGATGAAGGTGAAACAGCAGAAGGCAGGAGCAGGGTGACAACATAAAGGTCCTGCAGAACCTCGGGATGGGTTTGTCCTTGGGACTTGGTGATTCCTGTGTGGAGTAGCAAAGATAATGGTCAGGGTCACTTAATGTCTATGGGTCACTGCTGTCCGAGGGAACAAAGGCTGGGTTACTGTGTTCCCCACTAGAGGAGTCTCTTCTGTGTTTGCCTTGGGGGAGTATTGAATATGGAGCCACCAAGGAGGTTTAAATCCTTGCTGAAACCAAGGAATCCATGGGATCTATTCCAGTCATGGATTTGTCTCACTGAGCCCAAGGGCAGGCAAATGAATTGTGATTGCTGGTTCTGAGCAGGCAGAGTGTAGGGTTGGGGATATGGTTGGTGAGGACAAGCACTGATTTCTGCACTTCATCTGTGTTTTAGCTCTTGAGGTGGGTGTGTGTGTTCATGTTCCATGCGTGTGCATGGGATTTGTTATCCAGAAAGGCTTTGCCTTGGGATTTTATATCTCCAGAGCCTTCTAGCTGGGTTAAGATTAACCTGAAAGAAACAGTGCTGTCCTGCTGGAAGAGCAAGGTGGGCCAGACAACAGATTTGTTAATAGGTGGTGGAAAACAGACCTATAAATAGGTACTTTTCTGGTCCTGTGTTTTACGGGTAAATTTGGAACTCATGGCCCTATAGAAAATTAAATACAAAGGGAGAGGGAAGTAAGTTTGGAGTATAGGAGAAGAAATCATAGGAAAGCCTTCAGGAGGTCATCAGGTCTGCCCTTTCTCATCAGTCCTGGCCTTCTGGTTTACATCCAGTCCAGCTTAGAAATTAATTACTTCATTTCTTAGGGTGTTATTGATGGTACAGCCATGCTGACCTAGCAGAAAATCTGCCTCAGGGGAGATGCCAAGCAGTGATGGTCCCACTTCCACCTCACTGACCCCCTTCCCATGCACAGAAGCTCATCTCACCATGGAGCGAGCCAGTGCCAGGAGAGAGACCATCAGGAAACCAATCCTACTGAAAAAATGTCAGTAATTTTCGGTTGGTTTTAATTCTGAGCCAGCTCACTTGGACAACGTGGCTGCCTGCAGGGAAGGGCTGGAGTGGAGGCCAGCAGCAGTTCCTCCTTGCATGGCAGCTGGCTGCTCAGCTCACTCAGCTGCACAGATGGATTGCTCCCTCCATGGCCTCTGGCTTTGTGGGTCTCCTCCCAGTTTGAGGGAAGGCTTCCAGTGGGAGTGGCTTTCTCTCACAGCCTAATTTGCCTTGGTTTTGGGGTAGGTAAGGCAGAATAAGGCACTGGGTATGGATCTGGCTGGATGCTATCACTGGGTTCCTGCGTGGAAACAGAGGGAGATCTGGCTGGTCCGGAGCTCATTTCTGGGATAAAATGGAGGATTGGGCATGGCTGATAATAGCAAACCTGCTCTGCTGCTACCTGGAGTTACACTGGTACCAAAGGAAGGGATCACCCAGGTGTCCCCTTCTCTGAGGGTTTGAAAACAGATGACATGCCCTGCCCTTGACGAAGGAGGGTGAGTATGGTAATGCCATCATTCAGGGACAGAGAGAGGAGCCCACATGGCTCTTCCAAGGTACTTTTGATCGCATCTTCTCCTCCCTGGCTGAGCGGAAGTGACACTTCTCTGGAGCAGTGGTGTGACAGCGGAGGTGTTTTTGTGCACTCCCACGTTTCCCCTCAGGTGAAGCCGCTCCTGTCTCTGCATAGCCCTGCACTCCCACCTGGAGCCGACCTCCTGGTTACGATGATGGGTGGAGCAAGCGGGGACCTCCCGTACTGATCTGTGCTGCTGTGAGGATGCACCCTTGTGTCACAAGGGGCTCACCAACACTGGAGCTTCCTTCATCCTTGTCTCCATCCTCCTCCCCTTCCTCCAACCAGCTGCTTTCTTTCCTTCATCCCCAGACTTCATCCTTGTGCCTTACGCACCTGGCTGCCTTTCTGGGCAGACTCCACATGCTGCAGTCTGCTGCACCTCAGCTGGGAAGTGGCTGTGGAAACCTTGCCAATGATCCAGAGGAGACCAGGGCTGGATCTGGAAAGAGCCAGAGTGCCACTGTGATAAATGCTCAGCTTGTCTGAGAGCTCCCCAGGACCTTTTCCTTGGGCTCACTGCTTGGAGCAGGTCTCGTCCATCCCGGTGTTCCTAAGGAGGCTTGGCTGGGAAGGATGTACCAGTGGCCAGGCTTGGTGAAGAGCTGACCACCACAGGTTGAGCACATCTGAGATCCCAAAGGGACCGAGGTCACAGACCTCTCCCTCAGGAATCTCTGGTCCTGAGGCAGTATTCGTGCAGATCTTGCAAACCATGACAACTCCTAAGAATTCATCCCAATGTGCCTTGTGCTATTCCTTTTTGGGCTTAATCCTGGAGGAATCAGAAGATCAGGGGCAGCCTCTTTGCTGCCTGCTGGTTCTTGGTTGCTCTTAACAGCCAATTCCCACTGACAGGATTTGCTCAGTGTATGGAGCAGGAGGGGAAGATGGAGACAGGTGCCTTCAATTTGTATTTATGCCTAATTTGTGTAACGAGGCAAGGACGGGTTCCGCATGTGCCTTGCAATTTACATCTTTTACTGACAAGATTATTTTTAAGCACTATTTGTTACTAAACAGAAGTACAAAAGAGTTTGTATTTTTTTCCTTTGGGAAACAGGGAAGGGTATGAGTGTTCCTTATTAACCATCCCCTTCCCAACTCCCGTCTGCTGGCTTTGTATTGTTTAAAACATTGACAATATTTTAAGCTTTGTACTGTACTGATCTTTATTTAAAAACTTTAGTGGAAAAAAAAATCTGTGAAAGCAAAACAATTGGTGTGGTGTGAAATTTCCAAATGCACAACCACAGAAGGTTATGAGTCATTAGAAAGGAAAGGGGATAATAATTACAGAGAGGATATATTAGAGCGGTAATAATTACAATAATGAACAATAGGGTGTGGTTTTATCTGTGCATCTCAAAGCACTTTCCAGGTTTCACATACCTATTGGATTTTATTCCCTTTCTACAAGGGCAGTAGAGAATGGCTGCCCTGACACTGATGAGAGAAATTTTAGTTCATCATCCACAATCACAGAAGGATTGAGTTTGGTAAAGATCTCTGGGGGCCGCTTGGTCCAACCCTCAGCTCAAGCAGGCCCCCCCAGAGCTGATTGTTCAGGTCCATGTCCAGATGGATTTTGAATATCTCTGAGGATGAAGACTCTTTTGCCTCTCTGGGCAACTGTGCAAGTGCTTGGCCACCCTCACAGTAAAAACTTGTTTCCTGATGTTCAGAGGAACCTCCTCTGTTCCAGTGTGTGCCCATGGCCTCTGGTCCTGGCACTGGCAGCTGGCACAGAGCCTCACCCTGTCCTCTTTGCACCCGCCCTTCAGGTATTTATATATATCTATAAAATCCTTTAAATATTCCCTGACCTGATCCTCTTCCACCAAGGTACATATTCTGTGCTCTAGCCCTTCCCCGTGGTCTCAGGGACCAGGGATTCCTGAAGGCTGGTCTTGCTGGTCAAGACTGAGGTGAAGAAGGCTTTTCCATGTTCTCTGTAGCCAGCTCCCACGTTTTACTGAGCAATGGGCCCACAACATTTTCTCTACTCTCCCTTTTGTCACCCTCTAGAAACCCTTGTGGTTGTCTTTGACATTCCCGAACAGATTCCAGCTGGACTTTGCCTTTCCTCATCCCCACACACTCAGATAATGTCTCTGTATTCCTTTCTATTTGTGTCGTTGCTTTCACCTTCTCTCTGCTGCTTCTGTGTTTGAGTTTTTCCAGGATCTCCCTGTTTATCCACGCAGGCCTGCTGGCATTTTTGCCCAGCTTCATTGGAATGGACTGTTCTTGAGCTTGGAGATGACTCCTCCCAGGCCTCCTTATCCCAGGGCACTCTACCAAGGAGGTAGAGGCCTTTGAAGAGTCCAAAGTCTGAAGTGTAGAGGTGTTTGATGTTTACCCTCCTCCCTTCCGTCAGGAACCTGAACTCCACCAGCCAAGTCTGCCTTTGACCCCCACATCCCCAGCAGACTGTGGCTGGTGAGTCTGATGTCCAGCAGAGCACCGCTCCTTGATGGCTCCTCCATCACTTGGAGGAGGGAGTTACCAGCACTGCATTCCAGAAACCTCCTGGATTGCAAATCATCGAACCATAGAAGGGTTTGGGTTGGAAAGGACCTTAAAGATCATCCACCCTGGCATGGCCAGGGACACCTTCCACTAGACCAGGTTTCTCAGGGCTCCATCCAACCTGACCTTGAATGTTTCCATGGACAGGGCATCCACAGCTTCTCTGGACAACCAGTGCCAGGGCCTCACCACCCTCACAGTAAATAATTTCTTTCTAATATCCGATCTAAATCTACCCTCTGTCAGTTTGAATCGATTCCCCCTTGTCCTGTCACTACATGTTTTTGTAAACGGTCCCTCTCCACCTTTTGTGTCAGCTCCTTTCAGGTACTAGAAGGCCACAATTAGGTCACCCCGAAGCCTTCTCTTCTCCAGGATGAAGAATCCCAATTCTTTTGGCCTTTCCTCTTAGGAGAGGTGCTCCATCCCTCTTATGTTGTCCCTCCAGGAGGTATCAGGGTGGCTGAAGTCCTTCATGAGGACCAGAGCCTGCAAAGAGGCAGCTGCCCAGTACGGTGTCACCCATATTGGTTATCTCTTGAACCCTTTCCTATAAGCTCTCTGTTGGCTCATCATCCACACAGAATTCCAGGCACTCCAGCTGGAAGGGCAGCTCCCTCTCCTCACCTTCTTGGCTTGTCTGTATCCTGTTGAGGTGGACACAACACACACAAGTTTTAGCATTGAGTGTTGGCAAAAGCTCTTTATTCTAAAAAGTCAGTGCCATATATATACTCTTTTGTATGTTTATTATTCATGTTACTCATCTATTGGTTGCTTAACTACTACAATAGATTCATTGGTTATTTTAACTACACTATATTATTATTAGTTATCTACTACATAGGCATTTTAACCATCTAAGAAAAACGTTAGCTGTAGCTGTGGTGTTGTTTACTTTCTGTATTATTTTGAATTTTTTTGCTTCCGATTAAGTTTTTCAGGGGTAAACACAAATTGTACTAAAATCAATGTCAAATTCAAACTCAAACAAACTTACTAATAATCTCCACTGTATCCCTCCATTGCAACACTCGTGGTGGGAGCCATCTCACCATGCCTTCCTGATCCCAACAAGATCGTAACCCTGTGGATGCACCCAGGCCTCTGACTCATCAAGCCCAGTCCCCACACTGGTGTTCTCTACGCACACTTCAGAGAGACACCCCAGCACACTGACTTCCAAGATTTAGGGATCCCAGTTTTAGGGATTTCTCCATCATGGTGTTTTGCTGATTTTGTGATCCCTTTCTGTCACATCACTCTGTGTCCTCAACTCATCAGCCTTGTCTGGGAGGATTGTGTGTGATCACATACATAATTGATCAGTTTTTCCTGAATCTCAGCACTTAAAACCTCTAGAATATCTTCTATTTTTCCTTCCAATAACCAATAATTTTAATTATTATTTCTAATATAACACACAGACCAAGGTTTCTGCAGGTTGTGTTTTTACCCACCAGGGGGCGAGTTGTCTCCATCTGTGTCCTCCAGTACTACGAAAGCGGAGCCCGATAAAAGAATTCCTTTTCCCTTTCAGGAGTAGATAGCAGGGATGTGGGGAGCTAAAAAGGCTCATCTTGACCTTGGCAAGTCAGACTTGTCTGTACAGAAGTTGTCAAGGATGCAGCTTAATCCTGATCTTAGTTCCGCTTCAACTCCTTATTCCTCCTTCTCCTCTCTCCTGCTTTACAGTCACTGTTCCTAAGTACCAGCTTCTGCTCTGGCTTTTCTTCTGCTTTCTTCTGTGGAATCCCAGAATGGTTTGGTTTGGAAGGGGCATTAAAGACCATCTCGTTCCAAACACCCTCCATTAAACCACGTTGCTCAACCTGGCTTTGGACACTTCGAGGGATGGTGCAGCCACAGCTTCTCTGGGCAACCCATGCCAGGGCCTCTCCACCCTCACAGGGAACAATTCCTTACCAATATCCCATCTAACCCTGGCCTCTGGCAATTTAAAACCACTGCCCCTTGTCCTGTCACTACATACCCTTGCAAATAATCCCTTTTGGCTCTCTCGGAGCCCCTTCAGGCACTGGACGGGGCTTCAAGGATTTCCCAGAGCCTCTCTTCTCCAGGCTGAACATCCCCAGCTCTCCCAGCCCGTTATCTTTACAGGCTGTGCACCAGGCACTCTGCCACACAGCCTTGTCACAAATTTACTGTCACTCTTCTCAGAGATGATCCTTGGCACACAGAGGCGAATTTCCTTCCCTGAGACAGGCCCTGTTCCCTGTTAAATGCTGCCTGGATATTGCAGGTTGAAAAATCAGAGCGAGGGCTTGATCAGAGACCTGCACCTGGGTCTGAGTCAGCCCTCACACCAGCAGCTTTGCTGTCCTCCAGATCCAGCTCCTTCCAGCCCTGCTTGGCCTTCAGTCCATTATTTTCCTTTCTAAGCTCATCAGCTTCATTCTTTATCTCCCACCGTCTGGCTTTCTTCTCTCTCCCACACCGTGCTCAGACAGACGGTCTGGCTGCGTTTCTCCTTGCTTAACTTCTGCTTACAAAACCCTCGGATCTGCTGCCTGCCCTTGGATCACAGCCTGGCTTGGCTGGTGTACTGCTGATAAAGAGAACAAAGCAAAGATGCACAAAACCCTTTTTTTTTTTCATAGACTCCTAGAAGGTTTGGGTTGGAAAGGACCTTCAGGATCATCTCATTCCAACCCCCCTGCCATGGGCAGGGACACCTTCCGCTAGACCAGATTTTTCCCAGATCCTGTCCAACCTGGCCCTGAACACTTCCAGGGATGGGGAATCCACTTCTTTCGGGGAATCCACAACTTCTGTAGGCAACAAAGAACTTCTGTTTTCCATGGAGATGGATTTAGCTCCGTTTTCTCTCTTGCATTTGGGAGTGACTTTTGCACAATCACCTTTCCCTTGACGGTCTCCCTCATGCTTCTTTGTGCCCCTTCCTCCAGAGATAAAAATTATGCTTGAAAGAGAGAAATTATATCAGTGCTACATATGAAAAATACACTATTTCACAACTATGTACATTTTTATACATGTATATATACATTATAAACCAGCACAACAACTTTTGTTAAAATATTTCCATCACTCCAGATCTGGATTTGCCCCTTCACAGCTACTCCTCACACTGGGCACTGCCCAGGGCAGGGAAAGCTCCCGAAAAATAATCCAGATGCCACCACCCGTTTTGGAGACCAAGATATTTTAATGCGAGGTGATTATGAGGGGCTACGAGGGAGAGAGGAGGAGCTATGAGGGGGCTCTGAGGGGCTGTAAGGGAGATATAAAAGGCTGTGAGTGGGATATGAGCGGACTGTGAGGGGCTTTGAGGGGAAAATCCTTAATAAAACAAGATTAACGCTTTCCATGCCTTTCTTCCACATTGTGGGGGCCGGACTCCCCTCACGGGGGTGGGGGGGGCGGTTGGGCCCTCAAAGCCCTCCCCGCTGCCACGGCGCGCGGCGCTCACTGCGCAGGCGCGGACAGAGAGGCGCGAAGGGCCCCGCGCATGCGCACCGAGCGCGCGGGCGGTTGCCGTGGAGACGCGTCAGCGGGGCCGGGCCCGGAGCGCCGCCGCCGCCATGAGCTCGGGGCCGGAGCCGGGGCCGGGGCCGGATCTGGGGCCGGGGCCGCGGACACGGCCGGGGACAGGGACGGGGCCCGGGATCGGGCCCGGGCCGGGGCTGCCCTTCCTCCCCGGCTGCGCCATCAAGGAC
>VZRR01012456.1:19777-58266 GCA_013398015.1 Oreocharis arfaki
TCTGCACCTCCCACACGCGCTCCAGGTGGTACCTGGTACCCCCTGAAGACACTGTCTGGGAATCTGGTACTCCCTCAGACCTTCCTTTAAATCCACGGAAGACTTGGGACCCCTAAACTCGGCAATATTCATAGAATTGTGGAATAGTTTGGGTTAGAAGACGAATGGTTTGGGTTAGAAGACCTTAAAGACCATCTCATTCCACCCCCTACCATGGGCAGGGACACCTTCTACTAGCCCAGGCTGCTCCAAGCCCCATCCAGCCTGGCCTGGGACACTTCCAGGGATCCAGGGGCAGCCACAGCTTCTCTGGGCAACGTGTGCCAGGGCCTCACCGCCCTCACAGCCAACAATTCCTTCCCAATATCCCATCTAACCCTGCCCTCTGGCAGTGGGAAGCCATTCCCTGTGTCCTGTCCCTCCATCCCTTGTCCCAAGTCTCTCTCCAGCTCTCCTGGAGCCCCTTTAGGCACTGGAAGGGGCTCTGAGCTCTCCCTGGATCCTTCTCTTCTCCAGGTGAACACCCCCAGCTCTCCTTGCCTGGCTCCAGAGCAGAGATGCTCCAGCTCTTGGAGCATCTCCATGGTTTCCTCTGGACTCGCCCCAACAGATCCATGCACTTCTTGTGTTTTGGGCTCCAGACCTGGATGCAGCACTGCAGGTGGGGTTTTACAAGAGCAGAGTAGAGGGAGAGACAGTTCCTCCAGGGAACATGTTACCCTCAGAACCCACCCCAAGGGAACCTCGTGTTCCCTCAGACCATCTTTTAACTCCCCCAAGACACCTGGTACTTCCTGAATTCTCCAAATATCCCTGAGACAACCTGATGTCCTTTGAACCCATGTCCTGGTAACTCACCAGACCCTGGTACCCTGGGCATGACCCCCAAAGAACCTGGTGCTCTGTAAACTCATTTGATGCTCCCCAGCAGATTTCATATCCACTTAACTGTACCCCAGGGACTTGGTGTTTCCCCAAGCCACCAAATACCTGCTGGACTCACTTCTGGGGGGCCTGAATGCTCTGTACCCACCTGGTATCCCCTGATCCCACCCACAGCAGGCCTGGTACTCCAATAATTCTTCCAATGTTATTGAACATTGCAATCTGTTCCCAAAGGACCAAGTATCCCTGAACCAACTTTCCAGGGGACTTTTGGTGCTTTTAATCTTCTCCCCAAGGAATCCATTGCATCATGAACCCATCTTACAACCCGGAATTTGTCCTGATAGCTTTGGAGAGAGATGCACACACCCCTCCTCTCTCTCATTTGTGAGCCTCATTTGAAATTCCAAAAGCTTTTTCCATAACTGCAGAATTACTCTCTGCAAACTCACCCCTTTGGATATCCAGTTCCTCTGAATCCATCCACTAATTCCCCCAGCGGTTCATGAGATACCCCAAGGGAAATCCACAAACTTGCTTTACAGTCCTGAAAGCTGATTCCCTCAGGAAAACTGTTGTTTCTCTGAACCATCTGAGTTTTCCCAAAGCAAAGCGTTCCAAACCTTCAGCTCATTCCTGAACCAAGTTCCTTAAATTCACCTGGCACCTCCTCAACTGGATATACACAGGAGAACCAATATTGATCAAACATTGAGCATTCCTCCACTAGGAATTAATCCCCTAAATCATCCCAATGTAATTATTTCTTGGACAGAATTTATCTATTAGATAGAAACACCTTGAAGTCACTGGTCTCATTACAATCAACACCTTCCTGATACCCTTTCCTCCAAAGCTCTGATACTTCCAAAACCACTCTCCTGGTGTTGTCTGGAGAACCAAATCCTTGGAAGTCCAGGTCTGGAATCTGATGGGAGAACTGGTATCCCACCACAGAACTGGTACCACCACAGCTTCCAGGATCATCCCCAGGAAGTGACACACTCTCAGCTGCTCCCAGGTTTCCCTGGAAGAAGCAGTTTCATCCTCGTCCTCTGCACCTGATACCTAAACAAGGAAGCAACTTCTCCTTTTCCCCATCCAGTGGCCCAGGCTCTAAGAACTTGAAAACCCCAAATCTTCCCAATGTCCTCTTGAGGAAGTGGTGCCACAGAGAACTGATCCTTACATTTATTTCTCTAATATACTCAAAAAATCCCCCAAAAAGCAAAAAAAATGGGTTGTTTCATGCCTAGTTTGGGCACACCAGGGACTTACAGCCTCCCTGGAGAGCATCTTCAGCAGAAACCATTCCTGGCTGCATTCAGCTTCGTATATGAAAATTACTTGTCATAGAATCATGGAATGGTTTGGGTTGGAAATGACCTTAAAGATCATCTTATTCCAGCCCTCTGCCATGGGCAGGGGCACCTTCCACGTCCAACCTGGCCTAAATCAGTCACAACTGAATTCTCCAATAGTAAACAGAGTAAATTACTCATAACAGATAATCATGGAGTAATAAAGGCTATCTCAGAATTATTATCAGATAATAATATTTCCTTGAAATCATTTATGACATCTTGGAAATCCGCAATTTTCCACTCTGTAAAACTGGCATCACAATACTTGTTTTTCCAGTGTGTGCTGAGAAGTTCTGAATGAAACCTCTGTTCAAATAAAGTGTTGTTAATGCTTAATGCTCACAGGACAGGAGAACAGACACTGGGAGAGGGAATGGTGTTTGTGTGAGGTGTTACAGACTTGGCAAAAAGAAGGACTTAATTCAGTGGAATTTCTTCAGATAAACACTGGCAGCAACTGAGATTAGGAGTTTACATTCTGGGCTTTCCCTTTTAAATTTGCATTGGTCACCTGATCCTGGGAGATGTTATCTGGCATCCAGGCTCACTTCGGGAGAGCTTATCCACTCAGGAGCTTTATGAATCAACGAGGTGCTTTCTTTAGGCAAATGTGGGCTCTTAAGAGCCTGTACACTTCTGACAAACACTGATACTGCTCAAATTAAAGACAAACTTCCTGGTTTTCCTTGAATATTTTTTCCCACAGCTTTCCCTTAGTATTTATTTACCAGAAGGAAGTGGCAGTTCTGTGGCAGTTTATAAGATGTTCTGCTAACATGTCTTCAGACAAATCTTGTTTTCACCTTTTTTCCTCACTGCTCTCTCCATTGCAAGATCTATAGTACCAGTTTAAAGAGAAAACAGGGAATTATGTGGAATTCAAGTGGGGCCTTGAAGGTATAAATAAGATTAGAGGCTTAACCATGAGGGGTGAGGGAGGGGGTGGAGAAGAGGCCGTTTGCATGCCTGAGGTTGGACTGACTGCAAGTCTGGGGCTGGAAAAGGAGCTGAAGCTTGTTCTCTCAGCACTAGAAATGCATACAGTTCTGTTTTACTTGGCAAAAGTCAAGACTCATAATTCAAGGACTCATAATTTCCCCTGCTTTCTCTGGAGCATTAAGTGTTGAAAGCCCAGTGGGACCAGGCAGGCTCTCGGAGT
The DNA here is from genome assembly GCA_013398015.1 of Oreocharis arfaki. Lineage (NCBI taxonomy): Eukaryota > Metazoa > Chordata > Aves > Passeriformes > Paramythiidae > Oreocharis > Oreocharis arfaki. The sequence continues at coordinate 23,186 of VZRR01012456.1, forward strand.
GCAGGTGAGGTACCACGTGTGGTGGAGTGCGCAGCAAGTGGAGCAGTTTGATGTCACTCAAGTCTGACCCTGCTCTTCAGTGGTGAAGAACAGGACTGGCTGACTGAGATCAGGTCCTGTTCACGGCTCTGATTGAATGCAGCCCTGGGAGAAGGACTTGGGGCTGCTGATGGACGAGAGGCTGGGACCCAGAAACCCTCCTGTGTCCTGGGCTGATCCCCCAGCATGGCAGCAGGGGAGGGGGCAATTCTGCCCCTCTGCCCCACTCAGGTGAGACCCCACCTGCAGAGCTGCCTCCAGCCCTGGGATCCAACAGCAGAAGGACGTGGAGCTGCTGCAGCGAATCCAGAGGAGGCCACGGAGATGCTCCAAGGGCTGGAATCCCTCTGCTCTGGAGCCAGGCTGGGAGAGCTGGGGGTGTTCACCTGGAGAAGAGAAGGATCTAGGGAGACCTCAGAGCTCCTTCCAGTGCCTAAAGGGGCTCCATGAAAATGGGACAAACTTTTTAGCAGGGCCTGTAGCAATAGGACAAGGGATGATGGTTTTAAACTCAAAGAGGCTTAATTTAGATTAGATATAAGGAAGAAGTTTTTTACAAAGAGAGTGGTGAGGCTTGGCACAGGTTGCCCAGAGAAGCTGTGGCTGCTTCATCTCTGCAAGTGTCCTCGGCCAGGTTGGATAGGGCTTGGAGCAATCTGAGATAGTGGAAGGTGTCCCTGCCCATGGCACGGGGTGGAACAAGATGATTTTTAATGTCCCTTCCAACCCAAACAGTTGTATGATTCTATGACTCTGTAGAGTGGTGATAAAACAACTGATGTGCTTTTGTATATTTCATAATTGCAGTTCTGTGGGCATGACATGCCTTGAATTTAACACAGCAAAGAAAATCCTGTATGATGCCCAGGGGAGAGTTAAGAAAATAAATAACAATGGAATACACAGAGGATGCACAACAGTCAAGGGAGCACCATAAGGCAGTAACTGAGGTCCCATGGTGCTCTGTACTGCTGACAAATAGGGTAGAGAGCAAAGAGCTGCTGAGATAAACACCAGGGCAGATCAAGTGCTGACATGCTCTTCTAGGCGCTAAATATGGTGGCAGTCAGGAAATTCAGTGATTTAAGTTCTTCCGGAGTCTGTGGCAGTGCAAGGATCTGAGTTCACTCTCGTGCTTTGTACATCCACCACTCACTGTTTTTTCCACTTCCTCAATCTAAGTGCAAAATCTGATTTTAAATAACTGCTGCAGTAGTTTATAATAAAATGCTGGGGATGTGTGTGGGGGGAGACATTCTTGATATTGCACTCTCTTACTGGCTTTTTTTTGTGCTTCCAGTAGCTGTATCTACTAAATTCATGCAGTATTTTGATAGCTGGATTTCCTTCCAACAGAAAACATCTTTTCATCGGTCCCAGACACTGGACTTCAAAAATGGATATGCCTTTTCCCGGCTGCCAAGAGAGGGGGTTGGCGGGGACACACTCTTTGCAAATCAGCTCTCTCAAGATGAATTAGATGATTTATGCACCAAGGGATCCACACTGACCTATGGGCTAGTCAAGAGGTCTGCACCTTCCAGCTTCACTCCAGCATTCGTGGCTTATGACAAAAAGGTATAAAGAAGCTGATTCCAGGAATATTACTGGCCAAATTCAGAGACATAAACAGTCAGCTCCAGGGTTCATGGGACTGCGTACAGCAGTTTTCAGATGCCAGAGCCCTTAGTCAGAGACAGCTGAATCCCAGACTGAAAGAGGCTTTCTTTGCTCCGGAGGAGGATTATAATACGTAAATGATATAAGACATTCCCTGCAAGTTACACTCGAGCATTTGGAAAAGAGGTTTGATTAGCTCTGAAAAGCTCCAGTCTATAAGCATTGCTCTGCAAGCCACAGTCTGGTGTTTTGTGTTTCCAGAACTATATTGAGGTTGTAACTGAGCTTGAAGTGGAAAAGTCAGTCTGCAGTGAGAACCCTGGCAGCCTGTTTGACCATGGTCTATCTATTTATGTCTGTGTTGGTCACCACAGCGTGTCACAGCCTGAGCTGCTCCATTAGTGCTTCCCATGTTACATCTGGGTGATTGTATCAGACTGGGAGGTGGCTCTGTGTCTGCTCGGAGCAGTCCTGAGCTGACCCTTGGCTTTCAGGGAGCCAGTGTCCCAGGCTGCAACCTGGAGCTGGGGATGGAGCAGCCGCTGCAGTGGGAGCTGCAGGGCTCGGGAGCTCAGCATGTGCAGGCTCTGCATGCTGCCAGCCCTGCCAGAGCCGTCTGCAGCCAGCCAGCCCTCAGCCCGGCTGTCACACAGGCTGGGGAGCAGATGTGCTCTGTTAATCACTGAGGCTGTTCCTTCAGAATAATGTAGATGTTGCTGTTTAATCCTTTAGATCCTTCTCTGCCCCTTCCTTCAAGCCAGAGGAGCAGCAGGGGTCTCAGTGCTGCTGGGGATGTCACAGTCCCTTGTGGGGCACTCTGCTGACTGGTAGGAACTTGCTGGCTTTATCATCTCTTAATTATCCAGGCCTCTGGGCTGATGTAGGCTGGGTATGCAAGGCCTGATTGGCCACCTACACCTTCTTAGAGGCATTGAATGGTCTTGGAGGGAATATTCCTCCTACTTCTGCCAAGCAGAGGAACTGGCTGATTAGTTCCCTTGTTTGTCCAGCACAGCTTTTGCTGTCAGTGCTGAATAGATGTGACTTCAGATCATGGGAAGGTTTAGGTTGGAAAGGACCTTAAAGATCATCTTGTTCCAGCCTCCCTGGCATGGGCAGGGACACCTTCCACTAGACCAGGCTGCTCAGAGCCCCTCCAGCCTGGCCTTAAAATAATGACCTATTCAGATTTTAAAATCCTCAGATGTGGTTGAACTCTTTACTAAAATCTGTGGATAACTTCCCTCAAGCAGGGCTGTAAAGCTGACAAATAAAGAGCTGTGTGTGTCAGTAAAGTAGATTACTGTCAGCAGCCAAGCACCTGGCAGTAGGTGAAACAGCAGGTGATCAACAAGTAGGGAAAAGGCTGTATTTTTATACTTGCCTCATGCACACTGAATTTGCAAAAGGCACATCTCAATAAAAGCCTTCCTGGTGCCTCTGCAGCCACTCACAGATTAGGCCACAGTTGTCTTTGAAGATCTTGTAGAATCTAATCCAGTAGATTCTGTTCTATTCTATTTCTAATTTTACGCCACCAAAGCAAATTACAAATAAATTTTTGGCCTTGATAGACTGATCACGGTGTTCAATTTGTTTCTTTCTCTCTCCCTTTGCTATGTTGTCCCTTGGGCAGGTTTTGAAGTTCGATGCCTACTTCCAGGAGGAAGTTGCTATCTCTGCAGAGGAGCATTACCGGATCCGCCAAGTGGGCATCTACTACTACCTGGAAGATGACAGCATGTGTGTCATCGAGCCTAAGGTGAAGAACTCGGGTCTGGTTCAAGGCAAACTCATGAGGCGCCACCGGGTGCCCAAGAACGAGCAGGGGGATTATTACCACTGGAAGGATCTGAACCTGGGCATCGACCTCACGATGTACGGCAGGACCTACCGCCTGGTCAACTGTGACTCCTTCACCAAGGTGTGTTGTGGGGAGAGCACTGACAGAAGGACTCCTGGGACCTACAGGATTTTAATTACCTGCTAGAGTGCAGCAGTTTGCAGCTGTAGCTTTCATGATATGGATGCTTGCAGTCTTTCATTTTGCTTTTTGTGTAGATTTTTTTCTTCAGGCCAAAGGGGAGTTCAGGGTATGACGTTTGCTGAGGGCAAGTTAACTGCTCAGTATTTTTGCTCCAGGATTGCTGGCAGTCCTTCCTTTGTCCTCAGGACTTCTCTTTACAATACAAATTCTAAGTTCATGTCTGGGCAGTTTAACTGCTTAGAGTCCACACGAAACATTTTCAATACGTGAGAGGGAAATTAGTGATCCTGACTCTTTTCTGATTAAATATTCCTCTGTTAAGAACAGTGGAAGGGAATACAAGCAGCAACTCTGCACACAGAGCCAAGCCATGGTCCATGGGTTGAGAATCATGGTATGAACTTGACCTTTCTAAGAGAGCTTACTCACTGCCTGCTTTTCTATTTTTGGCTATTTTTTTTGCCAGAAAATGAGATAATAACAATCCAATTACAAGAAATAAGTATCACCAGTACACTGGTATCCTGCTAGATTGTCCCCAGTATAATCTCAGCTCTGGTCAGCTCCTGTTCTTCCAGGCCAGGGAACCATTCTCAATAGGTGAGTTACATGCAGTCAACTTGTCCTGGAGGCTGGGAGAGTTTAGATCCAGGCTTTTCCTTGCCAGTTGGCCTCAGTGCCCAGGAATGTTCCCAAGCATTTATAATATATTGGTATAAATGTGGCTGTGGGGCCAACTCTGCTGGAACTGGGTGATTGTTAAAGTCAGTTCACATCAAACAAAGAGCTGGTCTTCATGTTAATATTGATGGAAAACATGGAATGAGCTACGTGGGTCTACATCCCAAGGCCAATAGTCTGTTTATCAGTTATTGACATCTTCCAGACCAGAAAATAGTGAGTCTTGAAAGTGTGAACCTGCCTTGTGAGTCTCCAGAGGGATCTCATATTCCTGTGAGAGATGTTTGCATAGGTGCTCCCTGGGCTGCATGTTTTCATGGACCACTTCCCAAAGCCAAAAAGGGAGCAAGTCCTTTGACTTCAGAGATTGTTTTGGGTGACTCAAGTCCATGAGTAACACCCTGAATTTTGTTCATCATCCAAGGTAAGCAAAAAATCCCATTATAAACAAGCAGATTGCACTCTTTCTGTGGGAAAAGGACTTCTGAAAGATGGAATGAAGCTGCCACTGACACATACCCTCATGCCTGAAGGGTCTAATATGCCTAGTGTGGGTGACACTAACTTACTGTCTGACACAGCCCTAAGTTCTTGCAAATTCAGGCTGACTGTGTTTATACAGCAATTTAATCTTTTTCATTTACATAAAAGAGACCAACTGACAGTTATCTTCCATTTAAAGCCCTAAGGCCAAGGAAAACTGTGCTCAAGTGAAATCTGAGTTAGGATGTTGTGGGCAGGACTACTCTGATTAATTAATGGGTAAGCAAAGCTAAGAAGCAGCTTAAAGAAATATATTTATCATCTGTTGTATTTTGCTGTTGCAGTAGAGTTCTCTGTGAGGAATGAACTTGCAGCATTCTGTCCTCACTCATCTCAGCCCACTGGTAACCTCTAGTCACCTCTTACCTTCAGAACTCCTGGCAGCACTAACACCTCAGATGACCTTCCTAGGTGTTCCTGGAGAGCCAAGGAATTGAAGTGAACCCTCCAGAGGAAATGGTTTCAGATCCTTACACAGAACAGCGTCGGACGCCTGTGCAAAAACCCACTGTGCCCGCAGGTCCCGACCCCTTCAGGCAGTTTCTGACCTATGACACAAAGGTGAGAGAGCTGGGGATTACCCAAATTATTGTATAATTACCCACATCATACTGGTGCCTCCAGTCCTGTGTCCTGGTCTGCGCCCTTCACTTTAGGAAAGATGTTGAGGGGCTGGAGCTTGTCCAGAGAAGATAACAGAGCTGGGGAAGGGGCTGGAGCACCAGGAGCAGCTGAGGGAGCTGGGAAAGGGGCTCAGCCTGGAGAAAAAGGGGCTCAGGGGGGACCTTGTGGCCCTGCACAACTCCCTGACAGGAGGGGGCAGCCAGGTGGGGGTCAGTATCTTCTCCCAGGCTACCAGCAAAAGGACTGGAAATGGCCTCAAGTTGTGCAAGGGGAGGTTTAGGTTGAATTGGGAAGAATTTCTTCACAGGAAGGGTGATGAGACATTGGAAGGGGCTGCCCAGGGAGGTGGTGGGTGTCCAAGGAATGACTGGATGTGGCACTCAGTGCTCTGGGCTGGGTGACAAGGTGGGGGTCAGTCAGAGGCTGGACTCGATGATCTTCCAACCGAAAAGATCCTGTGATTACAGTGAATATGTGCTTTTGAAACCCAGGTCTTGTGAGTGTCTGCAACCTCACTCATTTTAAATCCTCTCAGTCTGCTGAACAGACTCCAGATTTGCTCCTTTCTTGGCTTTAATGAGAAACAAAACCTTTTATGTTTTTTTTCTGGGCTTTGTGCCTTGTAAACAGCTCCTCTTTGGGTTGCAGAGCCTGTGCTCAATATCATCCATTACTCTCTTGCTTTCTGTTGGGATGAGGTAAGACATCTGCCTCTGGAATTTAGCAGCCAGATGCAGTTCTACTGGGAATGGTCTTGCTGCATCCACTCCTCTCCTACTCCAAAATATTGATGCCAGGTGCCAGAGCAGACAATTTCAGACAAACACAAATACCCTGTGCTCTGACTAAATTCTCCCTGTGTCTCTCCAGCCTCTTCAGGAGCTGAACCTTGGGGAACTCTTGAGCCTCTCAATGTGATGAGTTTGATTTTTGTGGCATCAAAAGACGATTCTGATCTATGTTTGTCTGCTTCTTTTTTCTCCACCCCAGGTGCTTCGCTTCTATGCCATATGGGATGACACCAACTGTGCCTTTGGTGATCACCATCCTTGTGTCATCCATTACTTCTTGGCAGATGACACAGTGGAGGTTTGGGAAGTCCACAGGAGAAATGATGGGAGAGACCCATTCCCAGTACTGATGAGACGCCAGCGCTTGCCCAAAGTCTTTGTGGACAAGAACAGTAAGTTCAGATTGTCACATCCATCTGTGCTGAAGTGCCATTTCATGGTCCAAAAAAAATTCTTTAAATGGTGACTAAATTCTTTATCCTTTGGGAAACAGTGGCAGGACAGCAGTGCCAACATCTCTCTGGAGCTATTTATACACCTTGATGCCTCGGGTTTTAACTTTTGTATTTTTCAAATCCTGTACTGCCTGGTGTGTAACTCTGAAGTTTCTTGAAGCCTGTTAGCTTCTGCTCTCTTATGCTGGATAGACCTAACAAAGCCTCTCCAAGCCTGCTCTTCAAAGACACCCAGACTGTCCTAGGCCCAAAATGTGTAAACCAATGTCTTGGGAAGGGGGGTGAGCTTGGGGAAATTACATCATTAACTGAAGTTTAATTGGAGAACTAACCCTGATATGCAAATGAACCAAACCTATAAAAGTGTGAAGAACTCGTGACTCGTCGTCCATCTTGGGGTCCATCTTGGCAGTAGCCTTTGGCTCCCCAGGCTGTACCTTTGAAGGCCTTTCAAATAAATATTCAACTTTATTCCTTTATTCCTCTCTAATCTCTGTTTCTAGGTAGCCACTCAAGGCATCAACCTTGCTTTTATATTGCTTTTCACTAGGAAATGTTAACATCTCCCTGATAAATTTATTTTGCCTTCTGCTCCCTTGTCCTTAGAGAGCTTCCCAAGCTGTGTGCTGGAGATCACTGACCACGAGGTACAAGAGTGGTACTCACCTAAAGATTTTGCTGTTGGCAAAAGTGTCACCTTCCTTGGACGCACCTTCTTCATCTATGATTGTGACAAGTTCACGCAGGACTTCTATCGTGAAAAATATGGCATCACAGACTTCCAGCCAGTGGATGTAAATAAGAAACCAATTGAAAAAGCTCCACAGGTACTGCAAACAATTTCTCAAACGAAGGGAGGAAAGGAAGCAGTTGGTGTAAGCTCTTACAGCAAAGCAGAGGTTCAGCTTAGTAAGGACCTGTAGGAAGCAAGTTCAGCTTAAAGAAAAAAAGTAATTTGAAAAACACAAGGGAAGAATGGCCATAATCAATATAAGAATGACTGCTCTTATACTACAGAACTCTCCTTCACTCTCCAAAACAGTGTTGCCAAGTCCAAACTGCCTACTGGAGCTGGTCACAGCCCTTGTTACCTCCCAAACTGAGCTCAGGAATGGTTTGGAGTTGTGGCTTAGACCGCAGACATGATGGGGATTAGGTTACCAGTGTAGCCATTTGATGGATGAGTTCCTGTGCATGGGAAGGTTTAGTTGGAACTGGATGATTTTAAGGTCATTCTCAACCCAGACTATTCTATGATTCTTTAATATAGCCATAACATCTTTATTCAGAGAAATTACCTGGCTTTCCGAGTTTCAGATTTCCTTAATCCTCCTATATTTTCATTAAATCCAACACACGGCCAGGTTGGTATCATCTCTGCTGGGCAGGATGTCACAGCTCTTGCTACCTGGTGGCAGAATATTCTCTTCCAAATCTGATGGGTTTTGATGAGTCTTGTACGCTTTGTCTTGTTCTTAGTTGCAGTTGTTCATGGTTGACACCTTCTCTGGATGCAGGTAATTCCTCCCTACAATGGTTTTGGCATCCCTGAAGACTCTCTCCAGAACTGCCTCAGTCTGTTTCCAAAGCCTCCACGGAAAGATATCATTAAGATGCTGGAGAATAACCTCAAGGTCCTGCGGTACCAGGTGGCCCTGGTAAAGTGCTTTCCTTGGTGGAACAGTGCCAGGAGGATGGGAGGAGCAGCCTGCCCAGACAAGGCTGTTGGCAAATCCTCCTCTGTGCCAGAGGGAAAAGAGAGCTCCCCGAGCCAACACGAGTGTCCCCGAGGGGGATGCCATGGGGTTATTGTGTGCTTGCTGTGACAATTGGCAGCTCACAAAACTAGAGAAAAAAAGCAAGGCCAGAAAGTACAAACCAGACCTGCTACAAACCCACAGCCATTTATGGAAAAACTCCCTCTGCTGCTCCTCGGTGACAGATGGCCCCAGCTGAAGCAGCCTGCGCTGGGCACTGTGCCTCTGTCTGCCTGAAACCACTGCCACCAGCCAGAGCTTGATGTCTCTGCTGCTGGCTCCAGCACCTGCCCTTCTCCAGACCGGCCCTGGATGCAGCAGCCAGCAAGGAGCTGTCCTAGCAGAGCAGCCAAGTGCTGGTGTAGAAGCTGGAAAATCCAGAAAAATGGTGTTTTCCACCCACAACAGCACCCAGGCCCTGGCCTTTGTGCCAGCTTTGCAGCTGGTTTATGCAAGGAGCCTCTGGCACGTCCAGCAGCAGCGATGGCATTTCCTGTGCTGCCTGGTGCCTGCCCTCTCCAAACACTCCGGGTGAATAAAGGCTGGTTTCTCTTCCCTATTGTGCAGGAGTTCCCTAAAGGTCACAGCTGAGGAGTTAAGATCCACTTAACTTTAAACTAAGCCAGTACACCCTCTGGTGTGTCAGGGGAGTGACTTCCTGTGACTAAGGGCTGAAGCAGCACCAGCCTCTCTCAGGCACTCAGCATAATGAAAAATGTAACTTTAAATCTGAATTTACAGCCACTCTGGGATGAATCATTCCCTATAGGGTATTCCTTTCTCTTGGATTACTCAGGCTGTGGAAACACTGAATATACTTGGTAACTTCAGCCCAGATTCTGCTTCAGTGGCTTGAGTAAAGTGAGTAACCTTTGAAATTCAGAGCCTTAGTGCTGTCTAGGGCTTTGTTACATTATGTCAGCACACCGAGTGCTTTGTTTAGGTAGCTATAAAAAAAATATCTGGGCACTGGGTGCTTATGAGTGGGTTACTAGGTACTCCTAGGCAGGAAAGGAAAACCTGGTCCAAATGCTCTGTTCCAAACCCGCTGCCTTTCCTCTAGGAATCACCAGTGCCTGAGGACAAAAATCGTCGTTTCATCCTCTCCTATTTCCTGTCCGATGACACGATTGGCATCTATGAGCCCCCAGTCAGAAACTCTGGCATCCCTGGAGGCAAATACTTAAAAAGGACCAAAGTTACCAAGCCAGGGTCTACTCCAGAGAATCCCATATACTATGAGCCCTCTGACTTCACCATCGGTTCTACAATTGAAGGTAAAATCCAGCCTGGATTTATAACACTCTGCTCTGATATGTCATTTATTGCATGGACAGTGCATAGCCCTTCCTTCACTTGAAAGATCTGCTGCTTCTGGGTCTCATCATATTTGAGTTTCCAGATCAGCAGCTGGTGTACATTTATACAACTTTGTTACTGTCAGTATGTGAACCTTCCAATCAGTGAAATTATTCTTCAAGCAGTGAAACAAGTAGCAGAGCTGGCTCAAAGCTGAGCCCAGCCACAGGAGAGGAATCCTGCTCCCTCCTGGATGCAGCAATCACTTTAACCCTTGCTAGAATGCAGGTAACACTACTTCTTTAATGCTTCTTCCCCAGTGTTTGGGCACAGGTTTGTTATCACTGATGCTGATGAATATGTGCTGAATTATTTGGAGAGAAATGCAGAGAGTTTCCCTGCAGCAACACTGCAATCCATAAGGGACCATTTCCGCCCACGGCAGGAGGTAGTGGAGACTGCCAGCAGGTAGGCTACAAAGAATGGGGAGGTGGGGCTGAATAAGACTCAGGGTTGACTGCCTGGGCTCCAGCCTCCTGCTCTGCTGGTGGTTCAGCTCTAAGGGGTTGTGTTTGGCACATACAGAGGGTGTGAAGTGTGTAAAGTAAAATGTTGTGGCTGCTGCTGGCCCCAAAACCTCGTAGGACAGCTCTGGCTCAGCAGCAGAGGCACAGAAGTGGTCCCAGCACCAAGCCAGAGTTCAAGAAGCATCTGGACTTTCAGCCAAATCACAGAATCACAAAATGGCTTGGGTTGGAAGGACCTTAAAGATCATCTCATTCCAAACCCTGCCATGGGCAGGAAAACCTTCCACTAGCCCAGGTTGCTCCAAGCCCTGTGCAACCTGATCTTAAACACTTGCAGGGATGGAGACACATTTTTCCCAAAAGGCATCAGTTCACTGTAACAGACGCTGCCAACTCGAGCTGCTGGATGGTTGCAGGCTCAGCAGGTGGTGGGGGGAGTCTTTTTCTGGGAATTTGTTCCTTCTTTGTTTACCAGCTCATCAGAGCCTAGACCACATCCTCCTTCTTACCTGTCTGGACCCAGTTTGTGTGACCCAGTAACAACCCCGTTACTCCAGAACAGTTTGGAGGCACTTATATCATGGCTCTGGTTGAAAGTCAAGTTTCCCACGGTTTCTGACACTGTGGAGCACACAAGGAAATGCTCCTTGCTCACACAAGTGTCACAGCAAGGCTGCCAGAATGAGTTTTTACATGAAATCCTGTTATTCCTTCCTTCTGCAGTGGCTTCCCCAAGAAGGACCTGGATGATTTAATTGTGGAGGTTCAGAAAGAGCTGAAGCTGCACCACGAGCCCTTCAACACCAAGAAGTTTCATGAGGCATTTCACCATTTTGACACGGAGGGCTCTGGCTTCCTGGATAAAACAAGATTTTTAAACGTTTGTGACAGGTTCCATGTGCCAACCAGCACCATTCTTCTTAAAAAGGTCAGATGGAAGGGGTGCTGTGCATGTGGAATTCCCCTCCTATAGCTCTTCCAAAAGATCTCCTCTAAAAACCAGCCCTGACCAGCTGCTCCAGCTTACAAAGGGGAACAAATTCAAGAAAAGGGCAAGAGAGTCCCAGTTCAGAAAAACTTCTGAGCCTGTGTCTTAGAGGAGATAATAATTACTGTCCTCTAAGGAAAGGGAAGAAATGTTATCCAGCTTGCACCCCATGTCTGGCTGCACTGTTATGTGTGAGAATTCCTGCTGGTTTGGGTCTTGGATGAGTGGAAGAGGTCGTATATCATGATAAAGGTCAGGAATCATGACAGAGATCAGGGACAGGTTTCTGCAGAGCTTGGAGTATCTGTAATGGCTTAAGCACAGCTGGGATTGAGTAGAGGTGACACTGAGGTGTCCCCAAGTATTGTGAGATAATAATAATAATCATCAGAAAATAAATTAGAATCGTAACCCCCTGGCTAACACTTGCTGGGCACTGTGAACATCAAACAGCACATGGAGATCAGAGCCTGCAGAGCAGAAAACGTGAGGGAAACTAGGGGAAGAATTCCTGCAGTGAGGATGGAGAAGGATCCTTTCAGGAGTATGACTGGCAAGGATCTTTCCTCAGCATTATGTGATAGACAGTAGATTAGTGGCCAATAAAGGGGACTCAGACTTTAGAGAAATCTAAAATCCAGAGGGAGTTATTTCCCCTGCTAAAATAAAAACTTTTCTAAGGCAGCCAACTGTGAGCATCACAGCCATGGTTAGGAAGGTGCAGGGGCAGGGGATTTGTGTCTCTGAATGTGAGATGAATAAAGGCCCTGACCAGCACCCAGGGCTTTGCTGTAGCCGAGTTCATCAGAGCTCACTCTGCCCTGAGGAATTTACAGAGTGGTGACAGTCCCTGCTCCACTCTGAGAATGGGAGAGAAGTAACATTCCTAAAATTATGTGGAGAACCTGTGACAGTTGAAGATAAACTCCCACATTTGAGCCCCAGTCTAGGACCTATGCACTAAAAACATCCCAGTTCTCTCCTGAAATCTTAATCCCAGTGTTCCCAGAGCCCTGGGAAGTGTGGCAGGGCTATAAATTAAACATATGGCAGAGAGTTCACTGCTTGGAGAGGAGCACAGCTGTCAGTCACAGGGCAAACCCCAGTGAATCTGTCTCCAGGCGACAAGGGGAAGAAGAATCCTTTCAAGGAATTGTGATATTAGACCTTTTCCATCTCGCTGGGTGTCAGAAGGAGATTAGTTATGCAGTTAAAGAAACAAAAGCCTTCCTTCTTCCCCTGAAACACACAAAGGCTGTGGCTCTGTAACACAATGCAGGGTCAGGCACGGGACACCAGAACTGGTTCATTAGTGTGGCTGTCACCGAGCTCAATTATCTGTGTCTCCCCTTTATGCCGTGTGCACACACCAAAGTGACACCAGGGGACAGTAACTGTTCACATACACTGCCCCCACCCTGCTTTTGGGCAGGGATTTCTGCAAGATTTCCTGTGGCCCATCTCAGCTTGTATTTTTGTGGCTCTGTTGCCACTCTGGTGAGGCCCAGAAGGAAATCAGGATTAAACTCAAACATTTTAACTCTTCTCCTTGCATAGATTAGTGCCATCTATAGGCACTCAAGGTTGGACTTGAACCTTTAGATCATAGAGTCCAACCTTTAGATCATCAAGTGGAACCATTTAAGGGTCGGACTTGATGATTTAAAGGTTGGACTCGATCTTGCAGGTCTTTTCTATCCTTAATGGTTCCATGATTCTAAGTTTACCTGATTCAGGACTGCCAGGATGGGGGAATCCACATGGGGGAATAAGATCTCTTGCTCTGTCACACAAGGAGAACGTCTGGGCAGTTTCCCCTTTAAACAACCCCAATTTTGCAGCTTTTTCCAACTCTTTAAGGTGTTTGCTGTGTTTTTTGTCCCCACAGCTGATTGACTACTGTTCCTGTGGAGAAGACAAGGTAAACTACCGTGACTTCCTCCTAGCCTTCCCTAGTAATCTTTTCCCAGAAGCTGAAGAACAGGACCAACAATTGAATTCTCAGCTGACTTGAAGACATTGTACTTCAAAAAGGATGTTCTGGTTTTCACCCTTGCTTCACTCTCTCCCCCTTTCACAGACCCAATTGATTCCACCCCCACTTTTAAGCTTTTTTCCTTCCCTGCCTCTCCCTGCCCTTTTAGCCACCACCAAACTCAACCTCACAACTGCTAGATGTTGAAATGAAACTTACAGGAGAAAAAAAAAAACAAAAAGAGAACCAAAGTCAGGTTCTTTTGTTGTTTTCTCAACCTTTTAGTGCAGCAGTTTAGCTAGCTAAAGCTCTCTGGAGCCTGGAGTGAAAACCACTCCAGGTTTCTCTCAGATGGGCCTTTCATCATCAAGTAGTGAAGACTGCCAGTTTAAATTGTTATTAAAATTGCAATAAAAATGTAGTTGCTATAAAAGTGTTTAAAAGTCTCTTTTAAATAGAATGGCTGGAGTAGGTAAGGATTAAAATAAGGGTGGGGGGAAAACCCACAAAATGTGATTCTGGGGCTACTCAAAATAGGGTGGTGAGTTCAGTTACCTTGAGGTAACAGGAGTCTGGACTCAAATCTGCTGACAGCAGCTCTGCATTTTTCAACAAAAAGTTGGGGGAATGGTTTTAGGGCTGAGATCCCATCTACACCCACCTTATCCACCTGTCATCTCAGCAGACAGGTCTCCAAGGAAAAGGGAACACAGGCAGTTGGCATAGCAATGGAGCTGTGACACTCTTGCTCCTCTCAGAGCCACATTACTCATCTCCCCATGAAGGTAACGTGGCAGGAGCCTTCTCACCCCAAGTGGCACCTGCCAGGTGTTGCCATGGAGCACTTACAAAAGGCAGCTGTCACACACACAGAGAACAAAGCTCTTTGGAACAAAAATGCTGCTTTAAATGGGCTTTTGTGCTCCGGATTCCCACTTCCCCTCAGACAGCTGAGAGTCTCCACGTGCCAGCTCCCTCCTGTCTCCCCTTGTTTGGAAAGGTCACTGCTCTTCCCTTCTGGGCCCGTTTGCTGCTGCTGCTCACCCTGTCCAAGGATCACTCCAGGGATCTTTGGCCCGCCTCGGATTTCAAGTGACCAAGAACTGAAATTACTGGAGCTGTAGAAAGTCAGAAACTATTTTCTGCACAGGCTATGAAACCGTAACCCAACCCTCAGCCAAGTGATGTCGTGTGCCTGGGGCCAGCTGCACAAAGTATACAATATAGCTCACCAAAAGCATGTGCCTAAACCACATCAGAAAAATCATCTCCTACAAATACCCTTATCCTTCACTCCCTCTGATGAAAGCAGCCACGAATAATGAACTCTGGAGCAGCTGCCCGTGCTGTGGACGTGGGAAATGTGAGAATATAAATCCCAGCTGCAAGGGTTTGTGGTGACAGGACAAGGGGGAATGGCTTTAAACTGAGAGTAGATTTAGATTGAATAGTGAGGAAAAAAATCTTCCCTGTGAGGGGGGGGAGGCCCTGGCAGAGGCTGCCCAGAGAAGCTGTGGCAGCCCCTGGATCCCTGGCAGTGTCCAAGGCCAGGTTGGATGGGGCTTGGAGCAACCTGGGATAGTGAAAGGTGTCCCTGCCACATGCACAGCTTAGCAATAATAAAGCATCAGTGGAAACAGCACTGGAAGAATCTATGCCTTTTATTTATTTATTTCAGAAAAATACTTCTGCTGAGTTTATCACAAAAGTCACTGAACAACGAACAACAACAAACAAAATCCGTACAAAACCTGAAGTGACAGGAAGAATGAAACAAACGGGAAAAAATACCAGAGACTGTTAATTCCCCCCACCCCCTCCAAAATCAGGAAATTTGCACTAAAGCATAAATATGGAAGAACACAAATTTTCCTCAAGTTCCTTTGCTGAAGTTTGATCAGTTGAGTTCAACATTTTCGAGGAAAAACTACACACCTCTGCCTGGCTTTTCCTACAGCCATTCTTCCCAGAAAAACACCACATGCAGCCCCAAGAAGGAGGAACATACTTCACTGCTGGGCATGAAACCTCCTAAACCAACCTTTCACGCCCCATGAAGTTTCCTGGAAGGCTGCAAATCAAACCCCATCATCTCCATCCTCTGCTGACACAATTTGGGGTCCATCTACCAAAGGCAAGAGCCTGAGGCTGCTGTAAATCCCCAGGCACTGCAGCAAAGGCAGGGTGGCTCCAAGCTTCCAGAGTCACTTGGAGGCAAGGAAGAGACATCCCAGAGCGGCCACTCTTCCCTCCTACCAGGAAGCCTACCAAAAATACCTTTTAAAACAGTGAGCTGAGGGTAAGGGGACCTACAAGGGAACTGGAACTTGGCTACTACTAACCCAAACATGAAGAGTAAGAAAGAATCCTAAACAACAACAACAAGACAAAACGCGACTGTAATGCCCCATAATGTAAGAGTCACTCAAAAACTGTATGTGAAATGCTACATCTGTTCTTCCTCCACCCCTTTCTCTTCCCAAGCCCATTCTCCAGCTATCTAAGACAAGAAGAGAGAACTAGTGCTGGTATTTCACAGCTCTTCCAGGCTAGGACAGGAAAACATTACACTTCACCCCAAAAACCACAGGCTACTCAATTCCTCACCTCCTTAGGTTGGAAAACAGACACAGACTACTAAAGCAGCCTCAAGCCCGTGGGAAGGGTGCAAGGGATCGTGTCCCACTGGAAATTCTGGATAATCTCCATCACCTTCTGCACTGTGGGGGACAAGAGCTCCTGTAAGGGGTTGGGTCTTGGTGTTGGATTAAAAGCTGGACTTTGATGAGTTTGGAGGTGTTTTCCAACCTCACCCAACAATTCCATGATGTTTTCTGCAGATGACACAGGGCTTGACAAGATGGGGCATGAGAAGAGCATCCACTAAGGGGAAGTGACATTTCATAGGCAGAGCAGCCAAGGACAGACTGACCACTAAGGGCTTGCAATGGAAATGCTCCAAGAAAAAGCTCTTTGGGCTGAAAGGAAGGCTGGATCTGCTGAGAAATGACACGGACACAGGAGCAGTTACTGCGGGCTTGCAGCGCAGGGATTGTGCTTGCACTACAACTCAGAGAGACGAGCAGCCCATGCCAGCCCCTCTGATGGAGAGGGGATTGCAAACCTCCAGGATGACAGTGGGTATCGCCTCACAACAAAGGCTCAGCTCAAAAAAAAACCAACCTGCCAGGTTTGGGTCTAACAGAAGGACGGGGATTTCTGAGGACTATATATAGGGGAGGGCAAAAAAAAAAAAAAGCCCCATCATCTATAGGTTTAAAACACCAAAACCATAAAAAGAACACATAGAAATGCTTCAAAAACGAATGTCCCTTTTCCTGGTAGCTCTATGAAAAAGGAAATGAAAAACACATAAATGTGGCATATGCTGTACATACGTAGCAACGAGAGAGGGTGTTCAGCTACTGCTATAGTGCACAGAGAGGCTACAACATAAGGCACTTGGGATACAAAGCATCACCAGCTACTGCAGGAAGAGACAGGATTGTGCAAGTGGAAAAGCTGCCTGAAGCCAAGCAGGCAGGAGGAGGAATCATTCAGGGTTTTGGGGGGGCTCTGCGTGTCACCTGTTAACAGAGTCAGCAGCTCGGCTGCTGCGAGGCACCGGCGCTGCAGAAAGGCCTGGCCCAGGCTCTGGGGAGGTGCCAGCCAGCAGTCGCTCCTGGAGGGCACTGGCAGGGGATGGCAGGGGATGGGAAGAGGCAGGAGAAAGGAAAAACCTCTCACACTACACCTTTTCCATGTGCCCCCCAACATAAAGCTCTTTTCCCCCTGATCATGCTGCACTGCAGGTCCTGTCGCTGCCCCTGAGCCAAAAAGTGATTTATCCTCCCAGCACAGGCTACAAGGAGCAATGGCAAGGTACCACCAAGGGCTCTGCTCCAGCCTCCTTCCCCAGCTCCCCTGAAAAAATGGAAAGCCCTCTCCTGCCAGTATCTCTCACCTGATGCTCACACCTTGTGGGGATTGAGGAGCAAGTGCAACTTGACCAACTGTCCTCATATCCCTGCACTTTTTCTCCTTCCAGCACCTCCTCAACAAGGGGGAGGAAAGGACAAAAGACACCCAAATAAACAGGAAAAAAACCCAACTCAAATCAAAGAGGGGCAGAAAATCAACTGTGACCCGTTCCTCAAAACACAACTGGCGCGAAGGACAGCGGCACCAGCCTCAAGCTGGAATCGCACTCGGAGAGAGCCGGAGTTCAGCTGCCCAAAGGCCTGAGCGGGGGGCACGGGAAGGCTCAATCCTGGACTGCACATGGAAGAGCAGCCCAGCATCCCCCAGCTCTGTGTCTCTCTCCTCACCCAGCCAAGGGAACGCACCACGAGTGCCCCGCTCCTGCCGTGGCGAAGCAGAACTAAAGCTACGGCCGACTTCGCTGCACAAGAGGCACCAACAGCAAAGCCCAGCTCAGGAACCGCCCCGGAGGACAGCGTGGGGACAGAGGTGCCACTGCTGCTCACCTGCCAAACCTAGCCCGAAGCGTGGCACCCCAAAAAGAAGCCCAGTGGGATGGCACTGACCCACGAAACCCCAAGCAGCTGCTGCTCCCCAGCAGAGTCAGCGAGGGATCAAGCTGGTGGGATCTGGCTTTCCACAAAATCTGCCAGCACGTGGAGGTGGCAGCAGGCAGGAGCAAGAGGGGAAAGTGGTCTGCAGCAACAGATGGCCTCTGAGGTAGATTTGAGACAACTCCATCTGCCAACAGCTACGCGTCACAAGCCAGGCTTTTCCTAAAATGCAAGCTGCTCCTTGCAGCCCCGGCCTCCTTCCCCTTCCTTCCCTGTCATCTCGTTCACAGCTCAGAAAGGGATGAAGGGGCTAGGATTTTTGGAAGAAACCCTGGATTTGATAGCACCTTGGGTGGATACAAGCGCTGTATCCTTTGGAAACAAAGAGTGAAGCTGGTGGCTGCCGATGGCATGGCTGGACTGGTACGGAAGGGACGAGGAAGGCTGAGGTGACAGCACGAGGGGCACAGTCCCACTGATGCCAAAACCCTTTGCAGCAACCAGTTTGTTACCTGGATGTGGTCAGGAGCCACAAGAACACCAGGTCCATGAGGCACAGACAAGCTGGCAAAGGGCCTGGGCTGACAGGAGCCAGGGCAGCGCTCAGAGCGGGGCAGGACTCAAGGATTCACATGGACCTGAGGATGCTGCTGCTCCGTAACAAAACACTGAGAGCTGCAGAGCCCTGGGCTCAGCTCTTGGGGCTGGGAGGCCCAGAACAACCACACGGCAGCCAAGAGAAACCCAGCTGGGGCAAGCAAAGGCTGGGAGGTGGACATTCCATATGAAGAGGGAAGTTCTCTCCCTTCTCTGCTGCCCAGCTCTCCAAAATTCTCAAAACCAGGGCTCAGAAAACCCCAGAGGTTAACCAGAGGTCCACCACGAGACAAGACAGGGTCGAGCTTCCTCCATCAGACCCTGGTCTCTCTTTGCAGCATCACCATCCTGCCGAGCGCTGGCCAGGTGTGCCCCATCTCACCTGAGAGCACCCCTGAGCCTCAGATCTCACAGCCCCAGCACATTCCCCCAGGAACCTGATCCCGTAACACACATTTGGTGCCTCCAAGCTGTCGTGGCCCTGTCCCAGGGGCTCAGGGAAGCACCATGAAGAGAGGGGAGGAACACGCTGTAGGAGAAAAAAGGATTGTTTGGAACCATCTATGATACATTTGTAACCATTAACCAAAATAACACAACACTAAAATAGAAAAGGGAAAAAAAAATTGGTTTACAACCAAACAGAGGAAGGTAAAACCAGGAGGGCTGGAAAAGGTTCCTATGAGAGGGATGGGAGAAGGGGAAAGGGGCCTTTTTGGTTTTATTGCAAACGGTTCTCGAGAGCAAGAAAGGAAGGGAGGAGAGCGAGAGACACCTTGGGAAGATGATTCCGAGCCTTTCAAGACGCCACTGGTGAGGAGCAGGAGGAGGGACTGCTCAGTCCTGGTATCTCGCTCTCCTCCCCAGGAGACAACCCTCGGCTTCTATGGAGACTTGAGCTTCTTGGTGCGAGGTGAGGTTCCGTTCTCTGCTTTCACCACTCCGTTTTCATGGTAACCTGGGGGTGGCAACAGAGCTGTGAGGGGTCTGGAGGGTAATCTGAGGGAGCTGGGGGTGTTTAAGCTGAAGAAAAGGAGGCTCAGGAGGGACCTTCTCTCATTTGCCCCATCTTGCTGACAGGAGGGGGCAGCCAGGTTGGGCTCTGCTCCCAGGGAAGAGGGACAGAGGAGGAAATGGCCTCAAGCTGACACAAGGGAGGTTCAGATTGGACATGAGAAGGAATTTCCTCACAGAAAGGGTGATTAAACCTTGGAATGGGCTGCTCAGGGAGGTTTGGAGTCACCACCCCTGGAGGTGTCCAAGGAATGACAGGACGTGGCACTCAGTGCTCTCATCTGGCTGCCACGGTGGTGGTCAAAGGTTGGACTCCATGATCTCAGAGGTCTTTTCCAACCTAAACCATTCTGTGATTCTATGGAATTCGAAAGAAACTTGGTCCCTTGCACAAGCCAAACCCTTCATCCTCTCAGGACTGGCCCACAGACATGGGGAAACCCCCATGACATCAGGACACTGCTGGGGATGCCCTGCAGGGGCAGCAGGCTGCTGGGGGATGCTTAACCACAGGACTGATGCCTCCACGGTGCCACCCTCGCAGCACTCACCAGAGTCCCTCTTGAGCAGCTTGGTTTGCTGCTTGGTGCCGGCAGCGGCGGCGGCGGCTCGCTTCCGACTGCTCTGCTCGTGCCAGTACTCCCTCCAGCGCCGCAGCTGGAAGTGGATGAAGCGCCACATCACCGAGGCCTGGAAGAGGCACACCAACAGCAGCACACTCATTCTGCCAGGGGCGGAGAAGAGGCAGGCTGAGAACACAGCAGCGAGGCCACCCCCCAGCCCAGCCTTCCCCCCTCACCGGGGGCTGGTGGCCGAGGTCCCCCCGCGTGGCAGGTGCCGTCCCTCCAGCCACCAGCTCTCCTTTCTGCCACCCCTGAGCCCAGAGCAGCCACTTTCCTTTTCCTCCACACCAAAAAGCCCTCAGGTGTTCATTGAGTCTTTCAGCTTTAGGGCAGGAAGGGATGAACAGGATCATCTCAACCAGCACTGCCCAAACCACAACGTGGCACAGTCAAGGTAAGATGTCCCCGGATGATCTGTACAACTAAAAGGTGGAAGGGAGGCAGGAAAGTCTCTCAGACCCCCAGGTGTGCCAGCAGTCCCTGGCTTCAAAAAGGTTCGCAATGACCAGGCCTAGCAAATTCTGAAATGAACCCACAGCGGCTGCAAGGGTGAGAAAGGCTCCCAGCCTTGACAGACTGCAAGGCTTGAGGAGCCCATTCCACCCTCTGCTTCCCACACCAACAGGCAGCAAAACACACGTCCAGGCAGAAGGGAAAATACCTTTTCCTTGACCACATCTGTTTAAATGCACTTACAGGAGCAGCAGGGAAAGCCTGCAAGCCTTTCTCCAAGGTAGGCTTGCACTTTATAACTTCACTGGATTGACACTTTATTTCCTGGCTTTTCCCCTCTTTTGTGGCTCTGTGTAGCCTTTAAACTCCTCCTTCACAGCCCCTTCAGCTCACTAAGACCTTCCCTAAATGGAACCAAGGTCAGATCCCCACTGCCTGGACCCCGTTTGGATGGAGCTTGGAGCAACCTGGTCTAGCGATGGTATCCGTGTCCACAGCAGGGGCTGGGACGAGATGATCTTTAAGGTCCCTTCCAACCCAAACCATTCTGGGATTCCATGATTTCCACACTCAGCGAAACCCATGTTGGGATAACACGACCAAGGAAGACACAGGAGGCATTCCTACCTGAAGAGAATATTATTGAAGAGGAAGCTGAAGAAGTTCCCTCTCTCGGGGTCCAGGGCCTGGCTCTCCACCCACGGCAGCCCGAAGCCGATGACCAGGATGTACAAGGTGAGGGTGAAGAGCCTGGTGACCACGAACACGACGGCCCAGACGTTAAACCTGCAGGAGGGCAAGCAGAGGTGAGGGCAGGAGCAGCCCCAGTGCTGACCCAGGAGGGGAGAGCGAGATCCAGGCTCTCCTGGGCTCTGGAGAAGGATGGGAGCCCCAGGCAGCTCCCCTGCTTACAGCTTCTCGTTGTTCTCGTCCGTGAAGTAAACCAGCCGCGCCAGGTGGAAGAAGAACTCGGCCAAGTACTGCAACAGCAAGAGGATCAGCCCCAAACGGGTTAAGCTGGGAGGGAAGAGGAAGAAAAAAGCATCACTGGGCTGGTCAGCCTCCATCCTTCAACCTTCATCCTTCAAATCCAGCTACAGCCTCCGCACTGCTGTCCATGAGCTGCAGCACCAACAGCCCAAAGCCAGACCTTTCTGCAGCAGAGGAGGTAGGACTGCAATGGGGGAAATCCCTGTCCCCAAACCATCAACACAGCCCAAAACAGTAGCAGAGTGGAAGTGCATTCAACACAAAACCCCGTGGCTGGCAAGGCTGCTCTGCTTTTTATCTGAGAATGGGCTGGTGAGAAGGGACCTTAAAGATCATCTCTTTCCAATCCCCTGCCCTGGGCATCTCCCTCCATCCCAGGTTGCTCCAATCCCCATCCAGCCTGGTCTTGGACACTTTCAGGGATGGGAAACCCTCTGGGCAACCTGTGCCAAGTGCCTCACCACCCTCACAGGCAAGAATTTCTTCCCAATATCCAAATCTCTCACTTTAAAACCATCCCCCTTGTCCTATATACCTGCCTAGGTAAAAAGCTGCTCTCCACTGAAACAATCCCATTTATACCCTCTAAGCCCCTCACCCTGCTGAGGATTCCCAGGTGCAAAAGGAGCTGCCCAGCCCCATCCCTGGTGCAGGAGGGGGTGCTGAGGTGACTCACTTGAGCAGGTAGGCGCCGGCGATGTGCAGCAGGTAGAGCGCGATGCAGCGCAGCTGCCGCGGGATCTCCTCCTGGCAGGGGCAGAGAAGCCAAATCAACCTCTCAGCCCTCTCCACCCGCCCTCTCCCAGAGCTCCCTCTCCCAAAACCTCCACCTGGCTCTCA
The DNA here is from genome assembly GCA_013398015.1 of Oreocharis arfaki. Classification (NCBI taxonomy): domain Eukaryota; kingdom Metazoa; phylum Chordata; class Aves; order Passeriformes; family Paramythiidae; genus Oreocharis; species Oreocharis arfaki. Next base: position 45,524 of record VZRR01012456.1, read on the forward strand.
CCTTGCGGACTTTCTGGAAGTAGAGCTCGGGCAGGGCGTGCAGCCAGTACGCCAGCTGGCACAGGTAGAAAAACTTCACCTGGTACCTGAAATGCAGGGAGAAGCCACGTGAGCCAGCCCAGGCCATGGCAGGACCCCAAGAACCCAAGTGCCAGGGCAGCACTGGGCAATCTCTCTGCTGTTTGGAGCCATGGGATTTAGGAGAAATCATTTCAGGGCTGAAATTATTTGTTGAGCCGAGAGAGCTGCACATGGGAGTTTATCCAGATGCTTGTGCTGTGCTCTCTGTGCTCTCAGAAAACCTCATTTTTGTAAAAACCCAGGAAGGGAGGATCATCCCCCACTACATTTCTGCTGTAAAAAATTAAGAGCAAAGAGACTTTCCCAGGGTGCTGCAGGAAACATCCAGGACGAGTAACCAAACCCACAAGGCCTTCCTCATGAAACCCTCCAGAACAGCCTCCCCAGGCTCACAAATGAGATATTCCCCTGTTCCCCACGGTCTCACTGCAGCACCCTTGCAGCAGGGTGCATGCAGAGCGTGCTGCACTGTCAGCACCCCACTCCCAGCAGGCAAAACCGTGGAGAGGAAGGAAGGGGCCAGCCCCAGAACAAAATGCCCTCATGAGTGCTTACGGCAGATAAACATGCGGGTAGTTTTCCCACAGACTGCGGGGGTTTGAAATGTATCCTTCCTGAAAAAGAGAAGAGAGGCAAGGCTTCAGCAAAACAAAACAGGTTCTGAGAGGGTGGGCTGACAGTACAGTGAAACAAGGAGCAGGGGATGACACCCGAGTCCTGTCACAGCCCACAGAAAAAACATTCCCTGTGAGGGTCAAGGCTGCCTTTGTGGGTCTCTAGCACCCCTCTAAAATTTCACCAGGCCCTTTGGGGGCTGAAGGCTGCTTGCTCAGTTGCACAGAGGGTCCCAAGTTCAGGAGAGGATATTCTGGGCTTTGGAACGCTCTGGAGGTGTCGGGGTGAGATTCCTGTAGGACGGCTCAAGCAGCCGTGTGCATGGTCCGGAGACTTCCTCCCCACTGGCATTTCCAACCCCAGCAGCACTTCAGCAACCAGAAGTGCTTCTGAAGAGAAAGGGGAACAGAAAACATCAACAAAAATATCTGGATATGAATTGGATAGTTTCATTTTCCACCTCTTGCCTTAGAGGATGGGACTCCCTTCTCACTCCTGCCACACGGACGCTGCCCTGGGCTTTGCAAGGAGATGCTGGCATGGGAAATTTGTCCTGCCCAGCCACCATCATCCCTTCCCTGTCTGCCCCAAGCACTTTTTTTTTTGGTTGGGAAAAGCCAGGGAAGCACAAGGGTGACCTGCTCTGCACACTGGGGTGTTTGGGGAGCACATCACAGCAGTGTGGGCTACACAGGAGGCTCCAGCCCCACAGCTGCTGAGGGATGGGTTTGGCACTGGGCAAGGGGAACCCAAAACCAGCAGCACCAACTGTTTCGCCAAAGTTTACTTCCTCAGAGCCCTATGGGGCAGAGGCAGTGCCAGCCAATCTCTAGATATGATGTCCTTGAAGGGAAAAGTACTTCTCTAAGGGGGACTGGCAGGACCCTCCAGGCAGTGGGGAAAGGATCTGTCCCTAAGGATCCATTCCCAAAGCTGACGGAGACCACAGCTGGACCCCAATGGCTGCAGGTAGCAAAGCATCATCACTTCACACTGCCAAAATACTCAGATATCTCCCACAGCAACTGTTCTTCCCTCTCCATTCCTCCCCAAAATGACACAGTTTTCCCTCTGAATTCTTTGGGTTGAAACATTCCAAATGGACCCAAGGAACAGCGTGGTTTCCCTGTTCTCAAAGATTCCCTCACCATCAGCTTGCCAAGGAAGGAACCACAAAGAGGGATCCCAAAACTCTGCCCATTACCCCGTGACCCTGCAAAAGGGACCCCAAAACCTCAAGGCACTGAATGTAAATAAGGAGGAAAATGGTGAAGCTGAGAAAGACAACAGGTCCTGGAGCAGAGGATGGAGATCACGGGGCCAGACAGGCTTTCTGGGGCCCAGCTCCAAAAATATTCCACAGCCCATTTGCCCATGCCTTGTACAACACAGGAGAAGCATCTCCCAAAACTGCCCTCACCCAATGGCTGGAAAGATCCACCACAGCCGAAAGCTAAACCTGCTGAAATGTGCTTGTTTTGGCCCAGGAGCTGCCTGGGGACTTTGCTGCCAGTGGGATTTTGTGCTCCAGAAGCCACAATTCCCCCCTGCAGCCCAAACCCCGGCCAGCCCTGTGCCTTACCGTCACCACGACGTACAAGCACCAGACGACAGAGGTGAAGTGGAAGGCAACCAGCTGCCCTGACTCATTGAACTTGCTGTGTTTGACCTTGGAGAGATGCAGGCGCCTGTTGATTTTCTGGGAAGGAGCAGAGGGAGAGAGAAAGAACAAGAAAACATGAGCCACCATCAGCTCTCTCTCTCCTCATCCTCATCCTCCTCATCCCAAGCAGCCTCCAGAGATGAAGGCTCACTCATCACTACCCAAACCACCAGCCCACCCCCAGCACAGCATTTAACTGCAGCAGGACCACACCCCTCCATGGGATTTGAGGGATTTTGAGGACACAAGACAGGGAATGGTGCTCACGTCCAGGGCGTATTCCTGCACCACCGCGTGCAGGATGATGGCGATGAAGATGTAGAAGAGGATGGTGACCAGATCCTTCAGCCCATAGTGATACTGGACCAGCTCCCCATCTGCAAAGAGACCAAAGGGTGGGTCAGAGCCCTACGGCCCAAAGGATTTCCAGGTAAGGGCTTAGTGGGGAGCAGCTTGGATGGGGACAACAGAGAGGGGTCATGACTGTGACAGTGGCTGGGAAAAAGGGCTCTGTTCGGGGTAGTTCATGGCAGAGCTGGGTGGTTTCCCCTTTAACAGTTACACACCTCAAGGGAGGGGACACAAGGGGGGGACACTTAAAGCTTCCCCCTGCCACTGCTCGGCTGTGGAGATGGGAATTTATCACCTGGAGGGATGAAGACCTGGGAGGCTGAAGCACATGATGGGATCAGGGATGCCCCACTAGGAACACCAGGGCTTGGGATTGGATTTCCACCCCCTCAGTTATGATTCAACACTCCTTCATGACCTCCCACTATCCCCTGGAAGCTGCTGGAGCGGGATTCAGCTGCCTAAATGAAGATGCCTTGTGCGAGTCAGAGATCTAAGGCAGCAGCACAGGGCTGGTGGATGAGAAATCGGACCCACGGGAGGCTGTGCTCTTCTGGAGCAAGAGGAGACCCAACAGCACCCAAAATACCCCAGAAATCTGCATTTAGGTGACTATTTGCAGCCCTGAAGCTTATGGGAAGAAGCAGAGCTGGGAATGCTGCAGGAAATATCCTCATACGAAGCTCAGCCCACCCCTGGCTGCTGCTCTCCCTCACCCTCATCCAGTCCATCCTCCCCTGAGATCAATGCTGGGAAGAGACTGCTCTGTCACCAGCCCTGTTCACCCTAAACAAAGCTTCATTCCAGGTTTGTAAGATTCGAACAGGATTTATGCCCACACCTGGCACAAGGATATGAAAACACCCTGTCCTCAGGAGCCCCCAGTGCTGTGCAGGCCCAGAGGTAAAAATGGTGCCTGTATCCCAGAGCAAGGTAAAAGGTAGAATTGCAAGGCCAAAGAAAACAATATCATGTACATGTGCAACTGCTCTGCCTCCTCTCTCCAGGACACCTGAGCAGCTCGAGCAGGAGCTGTGAGGGATGCGGGAAAGCCTTGGAAAAAATTCAGATTCCTCCCAACAAGCTGCTGCACCAAGGTCTCTCTCCCCACTAGCTCATGCCCTTATTGATACCCCAATACCTGGGGAGGTGTTTCTGTGCCCCCCGGGATTCTTGGCATCAGGAAAAGAACAAATCCCTTAAAAACCAGCAGCGGAAGTTGTCTGGACTGTGCCACAGGGGAGCAGGGACCACAATTTAATCTGGAGGCTGGATGATTCCTTCAGCCATAACGTTCAGAGCTTTTAAGGGCAGAGCTTTTATCTTCCGCATGTCTGCCTCATGGCAGCTCCACTAATCCCAACACCCTGCTCCTTCTGTGCATGATTGCTCAAACGCTCCCAATTAGCTGCAGATTTCTGCCACCAGGCCAGGCTCTGTGCCCCAGGCGTTTGGCTCATCCCGAGCCCAGGGCTTTACCCAAACCACCTCCTGCTGTCTCCACGCCAGTGCCCAGATCCCTGCCAGATCCAGAGGGGCTCTGAGCCAGGAAGGCAGCAACCAGCAGCCAAAATAGGAGCAGGGGCTGAGCCTCCTGGCTGGGAGCTGGGACACCTCCTCTGGGCGGTTTGGTTCTGAGCTGCACCAGCTCAGAGCCTCCTGGAGTTACTCCCTGTGCATCAGGACCTGCCTGGAGCAGGGATGCTGTGCACCACGTGCATCTCCACACCCTCCTCTCCAGGTGCCATCCCCAAAACTAAGCAGGACAGGGATGACTTGCACAGCCCTCGCTGCTTAGCAAGGAGGTAAAGCTCCTCAGGGGGGGACAAGAAGCTGCTCCAGGCAGGCAATCACACAGTTGGATCCTGCCTGAGCAGGCTTGGAGCAGGATCCTCACCCTGCAGGGAGCACAAAGTGGCCTGGCCATGGCAGAAAGAGAGAGGAAGCCCCCAAACTCCCTGGAAAACATTTCTTCCCAATGCTGGCAGCATGAGGGCTGGCAGACGTGACCAGAGTGCTCTGAGCCACTCAAACTTTGCTTCTTCCCAGAATATCTTATTTTTAACATCTCCTTTAGTACCAGACAGGGGCCTGGGCAGTTGATCAGCAGAGGGTGAGCCCAGGCCAGCTGGCAGTGAGGATTTGGGGCACACCAGACTCAACCTCCCCTTGGGATATGTGGAGCAGAGGCATCTCTCACCTGCTGTAGGCACACTAACGTTATACTGAGGTAAGATGAACAGGAAGGCAGTCTTGGCTGTGACCTGTCAAAGACACACAGAAGGCAGAAAAAGCAAATCAGTTGTTAAATCCATTGCTCTGGACCCATTTTTTCCCAACCACAATGGGAAAGGCAAATCATCCAGGGAGATGTGCCAGCACCAGCTTCACTTGCAGAAACACTGATCCTTGTAATAGCCTCCCACAAGGTCCCAGATGCACATCCAAAAAGGAAAAAAAAAAGCCTGGGATGAGACATCAAGACACCTGAAACCCAGGGCTGTGCTGCCCACTCTTAATTTATTGAATCATGAATCGAATCATGGAATACCCTGAGCTGGAAGGGACTTAAAGGGATCACTGAAGTCCAACTCCTGGCCCTGCACAGGACACCCCAACAATCCCAGCCTGTGCCTGAGAGCATTGTCAAAACCCTTCTTGAACTCTGTCAGGCCTGGGGCTGTGACCATTCCCTGGGGAGCCTGTTCAGTGCCCAGCCACTGTCTGGGGGAAGAATCTTTTCCTAAGATTCAACCTAAACCCTCCCTGACACAGCTCCAGCCGTTCCCTCGGGTCCTGTCACTGGCAAACAGAGAGGTGGCCAGTGACTAAACTGCATTTAATTCAAACGAATGATCCTCCCCTGCAGCAAAGCAGGAGGCTTTGTGGGAATGAGGCAGAGCATCCACCTCACAGGATGCCCCAAAACTGCACCTCTGAGACCAAAGCACCCTCAGCTGGGGCCACAGCAAAATCCAGTGCACAGACATCCAACACCAAACATGCCTTCATCCCATCCAACCCCACACTTGCAGCAGGTCACCAGATTTTCCCTTTCCAATGGCTCCCAGCCAACCCTCCAACACTTCACACACGCCCACCCTCCAACACAACCAGCCCCAAAAAATCCTGTGCCCGTCGAACACCGACAGAGATGAGCTGCACTTCATGCAGACGTGGCTGCCACTGCTGCAGAGCTGCAGGCTGTTAAAAATCCCAGCTGGAAATTGCTCCACAGATTGTGGGGGAGACAGGGGGATTTTGCCAAGCGTTCCCATCCTGCCACCACCAGCATTGAGCAACCGGCTCAGGCAGCCCCGGCTCGGGGACAGCAAACTCCACGGCGTGTTTTTGTGATGTTTGGGGATTTCATTGCTTTTTCCACTTAACAAAAAAAAAAAAGGAAATCCCATGTGTTGTGCTCTGTTTGTGGAGGAGTAGATGCAGGAGATGGAGACCACGGGCAGAGCTTGGGGTGGGAATGGAAAAAGTGCATTGCCTGGCCTCAAGCTGGCTGAGGGAGACACTTCTGGCTCCTACAGATTTTGCTGGCTGGGAAAGCCAAGTTGCTTCATCCCAGAGCTGTACAGCGCATCCAGGACCTGGAGTTTACATCCAAACCTTGCCACAGGCTGGCACAGGGCATGAAACAAAGGCATGGAGCCAGAGGTGGCTGTGGTGCTGCAGGGATGGGCAGCCGTGTCATGGACGTGCCAACAGCAGCAGGCACTTGATGGATTTACAGCTCCCCGAGCACCTGGCTGACATCCATTGCTGTAAACAGCTGGGAACAAGACATCATCTCCAGGTGAAGCCTCCCAACCTGCTGGAGAGGACACAGGCCAGAGCTGTAAGTCCAAGAAAATGACTCTGGAGTATCCCCAGGGTGAGGAGCAGCGCCCGCACAGAGCTCAGCCCCAACACAGCTTCCAATGATTCTCCTTATCTTCTTTCCCAGAGGCCCTGGTAGGAAGGTTCCTCCACCCACTCCAGCACCAGGCAATGCTTTTTCCCATCTCCACACCTGCCTTTGCTTCCTGAAGCAGGGCTAGAGGACCACCAGCAGCTTTGGAGCCACCTCAGCACCCCTCTGCCTTTCCTTACAGACGGGTTGGAGGTTGTTTCCTAAAGTCTGAGTGAAATATTTGAACAGCCAAAGATAAATGTAACCCCCTGGATGCAGGCAGGCTCCTGACAGACTGATTTTCACGGACAAACAGCCTAAAGCCCTCTTGTGACAGATGGGGGAGCTCAGGCACTCACCTGCAGCCACTCACTAACACTACAGAGGCAAAATTCGAACTCCAGGCATCCAACCTTCCCATCCCACAGAACCCACATGGAGGGGAAGTCTCCTCTCAGACACCAAAGGCATTCCTGTCTCCTGCAACCAGCTGGGAAGTGATCAGACTGACCACTGCTCACAGCACAACCCTTTAGGAGCAGGCACAGAGGGACAGGTGACTTGAATGAAGTCACAGCTGAGCTCCACCAAATGAACATCAGGCTCCAAAATCTCCCATAACCCTCCCAGTATCCCTTCCACCACATCAACACCCATTGCTACACAGCCCTGAGCAGACAGAATGAGCAGCTTAAGCCTCCTGGAAAACAGGGAACACCTGAGCCATGATCTCCAGCAATGCCACCTCCAGCTCCCCTGCAAGGCAAAAACCAAGTTTCCTTGGCTTGGGAAATAGGGATGAGCACCAGGGATGGCAAAACTCTCTAGAGCCTGCCTTGAGCACTTCACAGGCAGCCAGGGAAAGCAGAAGTTTGGAGTGGGAAGATCAATGTGAGGATTATTCAGAGGCACAAGACTTGCTGTCTGTTTGCTCTGAAACAAGATGCTGATATGGCAAAGGAAGTGCTGGGCACACTTCTGCCCTACAGGGCAGCCAGCAGAGCCAGAGCTGCCACTGAACTGAGGCTGGCAGGGGTAGAATTCATGGAAACATAGAATAATTTAGGTTGGAAAAGCCCTCTAAGATCACAAAGTCCAACCATTCCCCCAGCACTGCCAAGCTCACCACAAAACCATGTCCACAAGTGCCACACGCACACAATTTCTGAACTCATCCAGGGATGGTGACTCCACCACTTCCCTGGGCAGCCTGTTCCAACGCCTGACTACCTCTTCAGCAAAGAAATTTTCCCTCATATCCAGCCCAACCCTCTCCTGGCATAACCTTTTAGAGGGTGGGAGAGGGATTTGTCTCCATGGGACACACCGAGCAGCAAAGGCTGTATATTTATTTCTCATCCACTCCCTGACCTGCATTAAGGGCACCTCCATGCAGAGGGAGGTGTTCCTCACCCCAGCCTCATCCTGCCTTACATGAGGGATGTGGCACTTGGGGACATGGGTCAGTGGTGGCCCTGGCAGTGCTGGGGGATTGGTTGGACTCGATGACCTTAGAGGGCTTTCCCTGCATTAATGATTCGATGATTCTGTGTGCCTGAACCAGGGAAATTTGGGAAGCAGTTGTCCTGGGAGCTCTCTACTGCCACAAAGAAGGAACCACATCCTCAGCAGCCAAGTGGGTTTCTGGAGGCTAAAGCCACTAATTCCAGGACCAAAGTGCAGATGGATGGCAAAGAGGCAAAACTCAACATGTCCACCAAGACCAGAGTTTCCTGAGATGCCTGGATCAGCCAGGACAGGGATGAGGCTCTTTCTCATGGCCAGAAATCAAATCAGCACATCCACCTTGCAGCCCTGGGTGGCAGAGCAATAGATAAAGCCAAGCAATCTCAGCACTACCACACATTTACTATCTCCCACCAGGCATTTACTCCCTGATAATGTGGTGATTGGAAAAATCCACACCCCGACTAGCCTGGAGATTGCTGCCTAATGCAGAGCAGCAAAGCTCCCCCCACCCTTTTTTAGAATCCCAGGATGGTTTGGGTTGGAAGGGACCCTAAAGATCATGTTCCAGCCCAGGGACACCTTCCACTGGACCAGGGTGCTCAGAGCTCCATACAGCAATTTAGAAGATGCTGTTTTTCCCCTGCCATGAAATGCTCCACATTAAAATCCCAACTCCACCTGTGCAGACATGCAAGTGGCTTTCAAAAAGGTGTCTAAGCACACACATCCAGGCAGTTTAGCACCTCTCCCAAAATCTACCCACTGCATCTCTCAAACACTGGTATTTTCAGGAATGAGGGATAATTTTTGAGCATCCTTCCCCAGGGCACTCTATGAACTCTGGGAACAGCTTGCCCAGATTGGTTGTGGCTGCCCCTGGATCCCTGGAAGTGTTCAAGACCAGCTTGGACAGGGCTCTGAGCAATCTGGTCTAGTGGAAGGTGTCTCTGCCCATGGCAGAGAGGTGGAACTGGACGAGTTTTAAGGTCCCTTCCAACCCGAACCATTCCAGGATTCTATGAAACCCATTTCCCTTCTAAAAGCCTCATCCCAGTGGGATTTTTCTTCACCCCAGCCAAGAGCCCCCAGGCACGACACCATCCCCACGGTCCTGCTTGAGTTAAAGCCACCCTGGAGGAAGGAAGCAGCTCCAAACCTCTGGCAGGGGAGGCTGGGGGAGTTTCTGCAGTCGGAGCCGGGAAAATATTTCCAGGGCTTGAAAAACAACTCAAACTAATTACAGACAAAATGCTGTCCAGAGGCTTTTCTCACAACTTTGGGTTTCTTTTTCCCCCACTAGACAGAGTTTATTGAAAGACAAACTTGCTGACCCACAGTATGGATTGACACAGGCCCTATATGTAAACTGAAGCCCAAACTTTGGACCAAAGCCTTTCAAAGTAAACATCTGGCTTTGACAAAAAGCCCTTCCCAAGGGCAGTGCAGCCCCTCTGCCCCCACAGACAAACTCATCCCCCAGCACGACACGATTTCCACTGCCTCACCTTCCCTCCTGTTTACCCCCTTTTAAAAGTAAACCTAAATACTGCTTTTTTTTCTTCCCTTTTTCCACTCTCCCCCAGCTACTCAACCCTCACGCCGCCCGCGTGCCTCCGTTCCCACATCTGGCAAAGATCAGGGGAGGCAGGAACGCATTTTGTTTTCCCTCATTAACAATGGGAAGGCCTTAATTTTTAGAGTACTACGGAGGGGACCGGGAAGGGGAAAGTATATTTAGCAGGAAGCCTGGAAATAGCAGCTCATTCGTCAGCCGCCTTCTTCTGACAGTGTCACAACCCAGAGGTTGGGAGCCCGTGACTCACATCCCACAGTCTGCACATGGGGGAAAACCCAGCAAGGGCATGGAACCCCTTCTAAAACAATGGTTTATAACTTTGTTCCATCACCCCATGCATAAGACTGAGCCTCAGCTTCCCCACCTTAGCGATTATGATAGCAGCCCCCATCTAATAGAGAAGCTTCTCCAAAAACAGCGAAGTCTCCCCCAAACTCGACCTGACACTGCTCACAGGAGCCACCCCTGGTGGGACACAGATTAAACCCAGCCTGGTCTTGGCTTCATTTTTCTGCACAGCAGGGTGGAAAAAGATATGCAAAGTGATTTCTGCATGAGGATGGGAAGCACCTGTTTTGTGTTTCTATACAGAGTCACTCAAAATAGTTTTTCACCAAAAAAAAAGGGGAGGTTTCTCTTTCTGGCCTCCAGCAGCCATACACGTGGCAAAATCCCTCTCTGGCACTGGGCAGATGCACACCAGGTGTGTTTTCACATCCTGAAGGCTTAGGGCTGGCTGGGAAGGAAAACCACTTTGTAGTGCCCATCTCAGAACAGCTCTTTTTGGGCAAACTCCCTCCAAGCCTGGGGCATCCCTCCCTGCTAACGCTGTGATCCTCAAAAACACACACAGCACTGGCATAATCGAGTCCAACACACCTGTAACACCAAGGAGCAGCCTCGTGCCACCAAATCCCATCACGACTGGTACCTGCTCCCTGCCACGGGGGAACTACCAGCTTGGTGAATCCATTTGGATGTGGAAAGGTCGTGCACCCAAAAAGATGCTCAAGGCGTAGCTTGTGCTGTGCTTGGGGAGCGGGAGACCCATGGCAGCCCCCAGCTCGACCCCGAGCAGGGTGTGGGAGCAAGGAAGCACTCAGCTCCTGAGGGATGCCTGGGAAAAGGTTAAAAACCTTATTTATGTCTTCCCAAAAAAACCTTCCCTGCAGGAAACGGCCTATTGTGAGCAGGATTCGGCCTTTTCCGCTGAGCCTGAGCTTGGCTGTGGCCACTGGCACGGGGGAAGGTGGAAGCCCAGCTGCAGGGTGGGAAGCAGGGATGAGAGAAGAAGGGACAGTGGCAGGTCCTCCTCACCATGGCAAGGAATCTCAGCTGCCACCAAAACTCACCAGAGAGGTGGCACAAATGGGCATGGATGGGTTGGAGGGCTGGGCAAGAGCAGAGCCTGATTTCTCCTCCAGGGGGAAAGAAAGCAGAAGGAATAAATGTAATAATAAAATAAAAATAAACTACAATACAAACAAGGACCTAGAGCTGTCCCAAACCCCATGCCAAGGGGAAGGCAGGGATGATGCTGCCAGGCACAGGGAGCAGTGGAAGTCACCTGAGCATGGCAAGCATTGTCTCCCTAAGGTCTGCTGGGAGAGGAACAAACTGCTGCCTTCAGCATCCGAGGGAGATATAATTAAAAGACATTAAAAAAACCCCAGAAACACCACAAGCCCCTCCCTTGCTGCCACCTCCACGGGGGGTTCCTCACGTTTCAAAACCGCACAGCACCGTATCAACCAAAAGCCATCAGAGCAGCAAGCCCAGGTACCACCCCTCCAGGACGGGGCTCCAAACATGCAACAAAAACAGCTGCAGGGAGAAACCCTGAGAGAGACGTGCAACCTCAGTGGCATTTTCTTTCTAAAGTACGAGTGCGAAACTTGCAGCTCAACTTCGCAGCATTTGCATGTGGCTTTGGAACACAGCTGGCTCTCCTGGGTCGGTTTTGGAACCCTTAAATAAATATATATACATGCACAAGCATATTGAAAGGGGTTCGAGTGCTGGAAGAGACTCGTTCATTCAATGAGTTCGCAGTAAAAAAAGAGTGAGATAGAAAAGCAGGGGGTTCCAGCGGGGAGGAATTAAGGAAATGGATTTCCTCCTCCTGCGATTTGCTCCAGAAGAAGCCTTTCCTCCCTCGCCAGGCCCCCCGGCCACCCCTTTCCCATCCGGATTTGCTTTGAAACGTGGCACTGTGGAAGGGGAGGGTTCAGCGGGGGAGGCGGGGAGGGGGGTCCCGGCCGGCTGTGCCGCTGACCACGGCCCGGTGCCTCGGCGTGGGATGCCCGGAGCCAAGCGAAGGCGCACGGAAAGGGAAAGCAGGCGCAGAGAGAAGGAGCCGGAGCAGCGGCAGAGAGCGGCGTTGCCGGCATGGCGCTGGTGGGACAGCGGCCTTGCGGGGGTCTGCGGCCACCCCGGCAGGGGGAAGGTATCCCGCGGAGCAGCAGCGATGCCCTCCCACGGCCCGCGGCACAGCGGGATGGGCACGGGCCGGGGAGCGTCTGCCCCAGGCCCAGGAGCCCGCGGTGCTCGTCCCACGGCGCGGGGTCAGCGGGCTGCGGAGAAAACACCTGGAAAAGGGCTATCGTTAAAGAAAAAAAGGCGAAAAAAAAGGCAAAAAAGAAAAAATTCTTTCCATTTCCAAGAGCTGGGAATATCAGACAAGGCTTGGCTTCTCGCTGTGTGGGGCTGAGGTGCCCCTCAGTGCTTGGGACACCCTGGCAGCTGCGGTGGGTTTGGGGCAGGGGGTTTGACACCCCCTGTGCTCCCCCTTCCCCAGCCAGGGACCCCCGGCAGGGCTGGAGCGGGGGGACAAGGATGTGCCACTCCTAAAGCCAGCACCAGGCTGGGTCCCCGTCAGAATGTGGGGGACCTCTCCGGTGGGGGGTGAGAGATGGGGAATGAATGAGGCGGCTCTCTGACCCCCCAGACCGAGGGGTCCCGCACTCCGCAGCCCCCTCCCGTGCGGGATGGGGGCACCTGGCCTGGGTGCGGCCCCCCCGAGCCGAGACAGCCCCAGGGGGGACACCCCATGCAGAGCAAGGGGGGGTCACCTCGCCCACGGG
>VZRR01012456.1:58437-71561 GCA_013398015.1 Oreocharis arfaki
CCCCGACCCGCAGAGGCACCGGACCCGGCACCGCCACTGGCACCGCCCCGACCCGCACCGACCCCGCCCGCACCGGGACCCGGCCACGGAGCCGGACCCAAACCGGGACCCAGTACGCGACCCCGCCCCGGAGCTGGACCCGGACCTGGGCACGGACACGGACCTGGACACGGTCTTGGTCACGGACCTGGACCCGGACCTGGACCCAGCCCCAGTATTGGCACCAGACCTCACCCCAGCCCTGGACACGGACCTGGCACAGTCCCGGCACCGGTCCAAGAGCCGGCTCCACCAGGACCCAGCCAGGATGGAAAGCTCAGGTGCGGACCCAGACCGAGAGCCGAGACCGGGCACCGGGTAAGGACACGGACACGGACCCTGCCCTGGACCAAGCCCCATCCCCAGACTTGGATCCAGCCCCTGCACCAGCTTGGCACAGCCCTGGACCCAGCCCCACATCAGACAGAGAACCCGGCCCTGGTCCCGGCTCCCGCTTGCCCCACGCACACCCTGGCACTCCACGGCAAGTGGAGGCACCCACTGGCCTTGGCACCCACCTCACATCTGCACCCCAGTACTGTGCACATCTGGACACCCACCCATGCTTGAACCCACCTATTGTGCACGTCTGGATGCCCCCCTGCATCTGCACCCACCGACTGTTCGTGTGCAGACAACCTCCCACCTCTGCACCCACCTGCCATGCACATCTGGGCTCCCACCCGCCTCTGTACCCACCTACCGTGCACATCTGGGCGCCCACCCACATCTGCACCCACCTACCATGCACCCAGCCCCCTGTGCACACCCTGCTCTGCATCCCAAAGTCCCAGTGCTGAACCCCAAATCTCCCTCATTAACCAGGGAAAGGCCTGAGGCACGAAGTGCCTTCCCTATCCCACCCCCTTCCCAAACCCACTCCCCAGCTTGGTCTGGGCTGTAGCACTGGGGACAGAGACAATCTGAACAGGTCTCCAGGGCAAAACAGCGGAACATTTGCTGTTATTTATTGAAGTCAATCCCTAAAATCCCCCCAAAGCTCCTCAGAGAGCTCCAAGGACTTTAGAGGAGTGGGCAGGGCCCTTTGGTGGCTTTGCTTAAGAAAATCAAGGTAAAAACAGTGTTTTGATTTGAAAGACCTCCCTTGAAGCAAAACAAACACTGGAACCTTTTGGTTCCAGGATCTTGCTCAGCTCCTGCAGCATGCCTGGATCCCCACGGATCCGTCACAAATCCATCTTGTATCCAGGGAAGATGGATTCACAGGAGAGAGAAAACACTGCTCCAGCACATTTGAGGGAACTGAGCCGTCTCAAACCTGGTGTTGAGAGCACAAAGCATTTTCCTCCAGCCAAATCCAGCCCGAGAAGCAGAGTCCCTGGGTCCTCATTAAGCACTCAGTCCTATTAGGCAAGTCCTGATTAGCTGGGCTTAGCCTCTGCTCCCCCCCTCCGTGGTATTGTTTAGCCTTGGAGCCATGGGCACAGAGCTGCAGCCTGGGCCCTGCCTTTTACAGGAGCACAGAAGGCACCAGAAAGGGATTTGCAGCAAACCAAATTTAATTAAAGGGGGAAAAAACATCCAAAGTTTCAGCTCGGAAGAAACAAACAAATAATGACAGCCCCAGGGCGAATAATTCTGTTTTCTGTAATGTCCAAGTATTGTGTTTCAATGTTGTAGGAAGGGAAAAGATGTTTTGGGTTTTTTTTCTGGGGAAGTCTTTCTTGGGCTAGTTTTGGGGTGGTGGTGGGGGGGTTGTTACATCATCTTGGAGCTGGAGGGAATGTTTTTCACCCAGCCCAAAATCTGGCACACAGGGATAGTGCTCAGGAATTGGGCTGCTGGAAGGTGAGATCCCAGCAGGGCTGGGGCAGGGCTGCTGCAACCCTCGAGCCCTGTGGGTACAACTCCATCCTGCTTTCTTTCTCCCTGGCAGAGGCACGAGAGTGACCCATTAAAAATAACAAAACAAGGGGACGGTGCCAGCGGTCAGGACAGCCACGTTCCCAAGCCCAGGCACTGACCTGGGTATTGTTTCATTTCTTAGGGACATAGCCTCTGTTCCTGCCTGTTTGCTTCTTTTTCCAGATCACCTGAGAGTGGCACTGCCAGTTCTCCTGGGGAGCCCATGGGTCACTCCCTGCATTGTCAAAATTCATGCTCGGCTCCTGCTCCCGTGTTTCCCTGGAGAGCTCCTCTCACCTGTGGCATTGAGCTCTCCTGGCCTGGGGCATGACCCTCAACCTCTCTAAAGTGAGGGAGAGGGTTTCCTGAAGAAACAAAATGGAAAAGAAAAGGCTCACAGGAGGCAAATGAGCAGAAATTTTCTATTCCAGAGCAGGCAAAAGCACTGGACAATGTCTCCGAGTGTAGTGGGATGGAGATATCCCCTTGCTCCAGCCTTTCTGTGGGTGGCTGAAGCCCAAACCTTGGTGATGAGCACCCCCAAAAGCTGGGCAGATCCTGCTGTAGCTCAGGATAACATTCCTCATCCAAAATAAACTTCATGGGAGATTCTGCAGAAGGAGCAGAGGCTCTGGCCGGGTCCCCTCAAGCATTTGGGGCATTTGGAAGATACACCAGCAGGTTCCCTGGAGGAACTGGTCCATTCCCCCTCTGCCAGCTGCAGTTTTCCCCGCTGGGTTTCGGCTGGCCCAGGCCTCCACATTGCTCCACACAGAGCAGTGACCTGGGATTTGTGGGATTTCTGCACCCCATGGGTTGATGTGAGGACAGACCGGAGTGGGGAGTGACCAGGTCACTCACCAGGACACAGCTCCAAGGACACAGTGCCAAAATCAGGACTCAGCACCATGGTGGGGACAGCTGGAGCCAGCTCTACCAAACCCCCAGGGTCCCATCCTGCATCCAGTGAGATCTGGGGCATCTCCCGTCGCACACACACCTTTGGACCTGAAGGCACCATGGAATATTTACAGGTGAATGACTCTTCCCCTGAATACCAGCTTGGCAAGACCCTGCCAGTGATTTTCAAACATTCCCCATGGCCCGGTGATGCCTGGGAAGTAAAAGGAGATGCCACAGCCACGGTCTCATTCCTCCAGGCACTCGCTGTGCTCTCCACCTCCAGGATCCCAGAGCTCCCCATTTCATTCCCACCAGCTCCCCGTGCAGTGCCACAGCAGCTTCAGTCCTGCACGTCCCTCTCCTCTCCAGTCCCCATCCCTGGAGGGATTTAAAAGCCGTGTGGATGTGGCACGTGGGGACATGGGTTTGTGGTGGCCTTGGCAGTGCTGGGGAATGGTTGCACTCGATGAGCTTAAAGGGCTTTTCCAGCCTTAATGGTTCTGTGAGTCCATAACACAGGCACAGGATGTGCGCTCAGGGTCTGGACCTTGAGCAGCATCTCCCTCTGGTGGCAAAGGAACAAGGAGTTTTGGGGAGAAACTCCTCCCCAGCATGATTTCCCCAGTCTGGCAGCATTGGGAAAAATCTGGATGTGCGCCAGGTTACTGGGGCACCTTCAGTTCTGCCCGCCAAAAGATGGGAAGGGTGGGGAGGGGTGTCTGGAGCTGTGATGTGCTGCTGGAGTCCTCCTACTTCAAACGGGGCTTTAGAATTCACCAAAGAGTAGTTTTATACTGGGTATTGGGAAGAAATCCTTCCCTGTGAGGGAGGGGAGGCCCTGGCACAGGCTGCCCAGAGAAGCTGTGGCTGCCCCATCACTGGAAGTGTCCCAGGCCAGGCTGGATGAGGCTTGGAGCAATCTGGAATGGTGGAAAGTGTCCCTGCCCATGGCAGGAGGTTGAAACAAGATGGGCTTTAAAGTCCCTTCCAACCCAGCCCATTCTGTGACTCTCTGATTAAATGCAGGTAGTTTCTACAGGTGGAGGCCTGTGGCTCAGTGCTGGGGCTGTACCAGCACACAGGACTCGGACTCTGGGTGCAGCAGAGCTCTCACACAGGCTGGAAGCCTTTAGGGACAGACAATCCGTATTATCTCACCTGATTCCACATTGCTCCCAAGGAGGAGGTGAAGGGGAGCACGGCTCTCCAGTGACCAGCTCCCATCATCAGCGAGCAAAGCCGAGGGAACACAGCCCTCACACAAACACTCTCATCCCTATCCCAGTCCTCATCCCCTCTCTGTCCCCAGATTCCTCCCTCTCCTTTGCCACTCCTTGATGGATCCAGGATTTCCACAACCACTTCCTGCGAGGTCGGAGTTGTCAGCTCACGGTGCACCTCTACACTATGGGTGTGCTTTGAGAAATCAAAGTCCTCAGGTACACCTGACTCCTGTGCACAAAAGTATTTGTTACTATCTCAAAATTGTCTGTTTGACTGTAGTTCCTTTTCTGACTGGCCTGTGGGACTGTTTCATGCTGGCTGAATTTTTTCCTAACACTCAGCCTTAACCTTCCCTGGCACATTTGCATGCCATTCCCTCAGATCCTGTTGCCCAGGTCCCTTCTTCACCCTCCCACTGGAAATCCCAACAGACAACTCATCCTGGGGCTGCAGCAGCCAAGAGTGGGAAGAAAGACCCCTCCACACTTATTTTCACCCACACCATGAGACACAGACACAGCAAAGGCTGCTTTGGGGTTTTTTTTTGAAGCACAATTATATATTATCAAAAGTAGAAAACCAAGCGAGATAAAAATTCCTGTAATGGCCCGGCAGCGCTGCTGCCTTCTGTGTGATCCACACAGCGAGGAGGGCTCTGGAAAAGCCACTGGAACTGCTCCTGCCTGCAGAGCACAGCTGCAGCACGGGGGGCTGGGGTTCAGTTGGAGACAGGGAGCCTTCACCACCTTGGAATGTGGCTTCACTCCATACCCGGCACCAAGTGGGTTTTCAGTGCCCAGAGGAAACATCTGGTGGGGTCAGCCCTGAGCAGTGAATGCATCATGGAAGCTTTTTTTAATAATTCATCACATGCCTGTGCCCTTCCTGCTGCCTTTCCTGCCCCTGTGGCACCACCTGAGTCTTGCCCACGGTGGGACAACAGCTGGAGAGCACAGCCAGATGTGCTCCAGCTGGCACCCGTGAACTTGGTGGTGAGTCCAGCTGATCACACCTCAATTAACATGTCAAGCCGTGTCCCGGGCAGCAGCCTGTGCCCTGGGCACAAATCCATGCCCAGCCAGCCTGGTGGGAAGCACTGGCTATTTCTGGGACCATGGTATTGATGGGTTTAGTTCCTGACACGAATAAACCCTGCCTGCACTGGGATTTTTTGGTGTCAGTAGAATTGGTTTGAGATTTGGCCTGAGGATAAGTTTAGGGGGAAGCATCCAGGCAGCTGTGGATCATAACCTGGTAACCTGGTCTAGTGGAAGGCATCCCTGCATGTGGCAGGGACTGGAACTGGATGAGCTTTAAGGTCCCTTCCAACACAAATAATTCTGGGGTCCTGTGATCTGCAGCTGGAAGGGAACAAGGAGGAGGCTGGAGAGAAAAGGCCACTTGAGGAAGCAGGACAGTGGGGAAGCAGCAGGACATGGCTTTTGGCTCTAATTCCAGGACCTGAGGTTCTGGTCTGCAGCACAAAGAGGATCTGCAATCCTATGTGACCCCCAAAAAAGGATTTGGAAAAGGTCTCAAGATGGACCTGCTGGGGGAAAAGAAATCAAGCAATGCTGAACCTTACTTGAGGCCTTACTCTGCCCAGAAGGAAGGACATCTGGGAGTAAAACTCATCCTTTTTCTGGTCTAGGCACTTATTTGTCCTGAGAAAACTGCTTTGGCCAGCACTGCAGCCCCTGGAGGCAGCAACCAGATCTCCACACTGGGACAGGCCAGCAGCCTGTGCAGGCACTGGTTAAAGGACACACTTCGAGTCATTGTCACAAATACACCAAAGGCAGAAGGCTCCGGCTGCCTGGCAGGACTGTGACATAAATAAGCTCAATAAATAGCCAGCCCTGGACTTTTAGGGCTTTTTAAGGCTTTTGAAGTTCTTCAAAACTGCCAGTAGAAGAGGAAATGCGATGTCCCAGTGATGGAGGAGTACATCAAGCCCATGGCAGGGGCACTGTGGGGTCAGTCTTCGTCCCACCACCTCCTGCTGTCCCCTATTGATGAGACAGTCACCCCAAGGTGACAGTACAGCCGTTTACAGGGTCACCCTGGCAACCCAGACAGGTCTGTCCCCTCTCCCAGCTCCCCCAGCCCTCGCTGGGGGCATTTAGGGCCGGCCTTGGGGGTGGAGGTGAAGCACGGTGACCTCAGCTTGCTCCTCACAACAGTCCCCTGTGGGCCATAGGGGTGGGTGTCCCAAAGGTGATTGCACCCCACAAGGGCACCCTCTGTCCCTGTGGGCTCTGAGCCCTCTTTGGGGGGACCTGCCACCCCACAGCTGCCCGTGTTGCAGAGAGAAGAGCTTCTCTGCAGACACTTGTGGGCATAGGCACCCAGGATTGGGCTGATGCTGGCCATCCCAAGGGATAAATCCCCTCCTCTTCCTCCTCCTCCTTCTCCCAGGCAGCCTGGGGCAGGCTGGGCTTCACTGTCCCTTTGCACCAGGGCCATGCTCGTGGCTGTGGCCATGCCTGTCCCAGGCGAGGCGATGCCTCCTGCGCTTGCACTGAAATACACAGAGGAGCTCTCGGTTGAATCCGGGGAGAAGCCACTGGGGTGGGATGTGGATGGGGGAAAAGCAGGCTCCTGCCCTGCTCCGGCCTCCTGGGCCATCCCCACAGCGCCAGCGCTGGGTTTGGTGCCTCCCCCGTTCCCCACTGCCAGCCCAGAGGGAGGGATGTCCCTCATGGGGAGGGAAGAGTCTGCCCCGGGCTCAGCACCAGGGGGTTTCCCCATCGTCCATCCTCCAGGAAAAGCCTCTCCCACGCCACCATCTCCGAAAGCTGCGTTGATCACGGACAGATCTCCCGTCTTCAAGGCCAGCTTCACCAGCAGCCAGTGGTGATGGTCTGTCCAGCTGTCCTCCAAACACCCTTTGGACTGCAGGAGCGATGAGCTGGTCTCATTCCTGGGGTCTGTCTTGGTCCCTTCCCCTGCCAAGGACTCTTCATCTCCCAAAGTCCCTGAACTCTGCCCGGCTTGGGAGCTCTCTCCGGACACCTCCTCATCCCTAGCTGCTGCAGCACTGCAGGCTGTCTCCAGGAATCCCTGCCAGATCTCAGTGGACTTGGGATGGAGCAGGCTGTAGTAAACCACCAGAGCTGTGGCACCTGGAAAGGAGCAGAAAGGTGTCACTGAGGAGTCCCAGCAGCATTTTGGTCAAACGTGAAGAGGCCACACCTTACTGCACCTCCAGATCAACAAAACCTTTGCAAAGATGCTGCTGAGCATCAGGTGGATGAGCAGCACATCTTTAAAGCCTTTATAGGGATGCAAGAATCCCACTTGAGCAGCTTTTGGGAAAGGAAGTGCACAATCAGGCCCAAATTTAACCTGGATTAATTTGCAGACTGAGAGTTGCCCAGCAGGGAGATGAGTGATGCAGGAAACCTTCCATGTCACAGCATCCCCATCCTCTGGCCTTTAAATGAGATATCATCTGGTTTTTAAGGCAGCCTCCCACTTGTATCCTAAACTCCTCCAAGACCAGAGGAATTGCTCCTTTACCATCCCATTTCTTTAACATGGTTGATCCGAGGGTCTGGGAAGTTGCACAAAGCCCACCCAGCTTCCCTCTGCCCCCATCCCACTGGGAAAATATGACCCTGCTTGGCACAAAGATGCTCCAAAGGCTGGAGCCCCTCTGCTCTGGAGCCAGGCTGGGAGAGCTGGGAGTGTTCACCTGGAGAAGAGAAGGATCCAGGGAGACCTCAGAGCCCCTTCCAGTGCCTAAAGGGCCTCCAGGAGAGCTGGAGAGGGACTTGGGATGTTCATTTCCTCAAACTACTCTCAAAATGTGCAATCCACATTCTAAAATCAATGTTCTTACCTATTACAGACCCTGACATGACAGCCCCAGTCACAGTCAGGCTGTTCCTCAGCTCTGCCTGCAGGAACCGGGTGCCCAACAGCAGCAGGAGCGTATTCTCCATCACCATTATCTGCAGGGCAGGGGGAAGAGAGTCATCACTTATTTCCTTCTGATGGCTTTAGATGTGCCTCTGATAACAGAAAATACCCAATTTCTAGATTTTCATAGATTCTTAGAATCACGGAATGGTTTGAGTTGGAAGGGACCTTGAAGATCATCTCATTCCAGCCCCTGCCATGGGCAGGGACACCCTCCACTACCCCAGGTTGCTCAGGCCCCCATCCAACCTGGCCTTGAACACTTCTGCTGTTACATTTTGCACCTAATTTATCACTTTAAACATAGGTGTTGAACTGAACTTTCTGCAAGTTCTCACCTATATTTTACCACTGACATTGTAAAGCTGCCTCTAAGGAATCAAAGCCAGCACAGAAGGTACATCCGCCTTGGTGACCACGTGGCTTTGCCAGGACACAGTAAAACGCTGGATTTTTAGCAAGTGGTGATGTGAGAGATGGAGAAAATGGAGAGTCTGAAGCTGTTGCTTGTCCCCAGCAGCTGTATCCATGTGGAATAGAAAATATTCCAGGTACTCACTGCATAAAATACAGCCACCCTGGTCCTGGAGGGGCCGGGCCGGACATTGATGTAGCAGAAGATGTACACAGCTCCCAGCAGGCAGTTGAAGAGCCTCCAGCGGCACGGCTGGGCCACGATATCCGTCTGCTGGGCCACCAGCCAGAAGGACATGAGCAGCCAGTGGACACCTACAGGGAGAAGGGACTGAATGTGCAAAGCCGTTCCTGGGGGAGGCTGCAAACAGCCCCAGCAGCGGGAGCATCGCAGGGCTGATGTCGGGGCAGGGTGTGGGGAAGGGGATCTCGGGTCTTACCTGCCACAGCAAAAACCCAGAAGGAATAGAGCCTGGCAAAGAGCACCAGGGCCAGGACCCGGGTGCCCAGCATCCCTGTCCTCCAGAGCAGCAGGCACAGGATGACGGCGGCCGGCGGGCTCAGGTGTCCGGGCCTCAGCAGGCAGGTGAAGTGGCTGTAGGAGACCAAAGCCCAGGCCAGGGACAGCAGGGACAGCCCTGCACTGACACCTGTAGGGGACAGGGGCAGTCAGGGCTCTGAGGGAGGCCCAGATGCACAGCAGGGCCAATGCTCTGCGTTAAGGAGGTGTTGGTAGCATGGCACTCCCATACAAACCAGACACCCCTCGATCCTGCCAAGTGAACCATGGAATCAAGGAATCACAGAAGGGCTTTAAAGGCCATCCAGTCCCACCCCCTGCAATGAGCACAGACACCTTCCACCAGACCAGGTTGCTCAGAGCCCTGTTCAACCTGACTTCGACATTACCAGAGATGAAACTGGAGTATTTCAACTAAACCCTGCTAACTCTGGTCTCTGCGTGCTCCGCACCTCCCTGTGGATACTCTCTGAGTGCTCCCTCCATGGGCACAGCTCTGCAGCCCCAGGGCAGCTCCATCCCGATCGCTGCCATCGGACCAGAGGTGGGCAATGAGCGAGTGTGACCTTGCACATGTCATGACTCCACACCCAGCATCCCTCTTTGCACACCTGGAAGTTCACCTTTGGGGCAAAGCAGCCACCTCTGCATTCAGCCACAGCAGATCTTTCAGCCTCACTTGTCCCTGCTGCTCCACATCGAGGCTTCCCAGTCCCTCTGCAGCACGTTCCTCCATCCAGACGACACACGCATCCCCCACCCAAACACATCACCCCTCCACAACATGAACCATCCTCCTGGGAACTCACCAGGGATGAAGCCCCCTGGGTCCACGGCCACCACGACGTAGGCCTGGAGCAGGAGGTGAGGCAGGGTCTGCAGCAGGGCCTCCAGGAGCCGCAGGACACAAACGTCCCCGAGCTGAGCCAGCGCCTCCCTGGCACCGCCTCCTGTCTCCACCCGCAGAACATCCCAGTACCTGCAAGAGTCACCGGGACAAGTTGCCCATCCTGGTTTGGGCAAGTTTGAGGCTGCACCCGGGTTGTGGGGGCTGGGTGGATCGCGGGGAGGGTCTCTCACCGCTTCCAGAGGCCAAGCTGCAGGAGGTGGAGCACCAGGAGCCAGCAGCCGGGCGGGTGTCCGTCTGCCCGGAACCAGAGGATGCTGAGGAGCTGGGCGGCGTAGCCGGGCACCAGGCAGGCGATGGTCAGCCCAAACCAGCCCAGCTGCCCACGGACGAGGTAGTGGATGATGGCACAGAGGCCTGGAGAAGGGCAGAAAGGCGGCGCTGAGGGATGACACAGCCACATCCCCCCAGCACCCGAGTGGTGCCATTCATAACCGGAGAATCCCAGATTGGTTTGGGTTGGAAGGAACCTTAAAGCTCATCCCCCCCCACCCCCTGCCATGGGCAGGGACACCTCCCACTATCCCAGGGTGCTCCAAGCCCCGTCCAACCTGGCACTGGACACTTCCAGGGATCCAGGGGCAGCCACAGCTTCTCTGGGCAACCTGTGCCAGGGCCTCCCCACCCTCACAGGGAAGAATTTCCTCCTAATATCCAATCTAAACCTGCTCTCTGTCAGTTTAAAGCCATTCCCGCCAGAACTCCATCTCCCAGCCCGCCCACGGGGTTCGCAGCCCTTGTCTTTATCTCCAGCTGCCGGCTCCCGGTGGCTTTGTCAGCTGTGGCACAGCCACCGGCACCGAGGGGCCCGGCCCCAAGGAGGGCTCTGATAAAAAACTCGGCCTCCAAAGAAAACAAATAAATAAATAAGTGCGGAGAAAAAAATCGATTTTTCATATTAAAAATCCAGGAGGGCGGCTGGGCCCGCGGGGATGCCGAACGCGCGCTCCCGCCGTGACACCGCGGGCAGAACCGCGCATCTCCCCAAGCGCGGGGCGCAGGGGTGACCCTCTCTTCCCTGTCCTCGGGGGTGACCCCGGCCCCCCGGGATGGCCGCAGAGGGGTCACTGCCATCATCCCATCTGCCTTCCCCCCCTCGCTCCGCCGGAGCGCAGCCCCACACGCCCCCGCGCATCCTGCGCGCTCACTCACGGGCGCCGCTCTCCGCCGCCAGCAGCGCCCGGCTGAGCCTGGGCACGGTCCAGCGCAGCCTGGGAGCAAGAGAGGGAGGAAGGGGAGGAGAAGGAGGAGGAGGAGGAGGAGGAGGAAGGAGTTGCCGCGGCCGGTCCCGCTCCGCCCGCCCCTCCCCGGCCTCACCGGGCACCTCCCCCGGTGTCCCCTCCCCGGGCAGTGTGACATCACAGTGCCTGCGTCACCCTCGGGGGCTTGGGGACACGGAGACCCATGGGGGCTTCAGCAGCCCGAGACCCCTGGAGCTACTGTGCACTGCCACAAGCCCATCCCGGTAACCCCAAAATTGTTGCGCAGCGGCACAAGCCCACCCTGATGTCCCCCAGGTTCTTGTGCAGTGGCACAAGCGCATCCTGATGTCCCCTGGCTTCTTCAGAACTGGCTCAAGCCCACCCCATTTTCCCTCGGGTTCTTGTGCACGGGCACAAGCCCAGCGCGATGTCCCCCAAATTGTTGTGCACGGGCACAAGCCCAGCGCGATGTCCCCCAAATTGTTGTGCACCGGCACAAGCCCAGCGCGATGTCCTCCGTGCGGTGGCCGCGATGTCCCCGTGCCGCGGGGACGAGCACTAGGTGGCAGCTGGGACATGTTGTGCACGGAGCCGTAAATTAATCCCGTTGTTTTCCCGCCCTGCCACAGAGATGAAGCCGTTCTGAAATGAGATCCCGAGCATCAGAGGTTGCAGAGGCCCCCTTGTGTGCATTTGCTTTTTATCCCGATTTCCATCCCCGCATGCTTTTCCATCCCTGGTGCTTTTCAGAAAATAAATCCCCAACAGGAAAAGCCATGAAGGGGGGTTTATTTAAGCCAAAATATCACTTATGGTTACAGTGTTTTTTGCAAAATGCTGCAGGAAGCTCCCAGAACTTTGTACATCAGCCGGGCTGTTGGATGTACCTGAGTTCAGGGGCTTTCATATATTTATTGTTGTTTTTTTCAAATTTTACTGAGGTTTTTTTGCAACTCTGGCAAGAAAGCCCAGGCCCTGCTGTGTAACAGGAGCCACCAAACTGCTCAGAAATGTCCTTACCTGGTTGTCCCAACTCGTGGGAGCATCCCCAGGCTCTCTGTTTTCAGTAGGACCTTCTGGGTATATGAAAGCAATAAATTTCCCTGTATCCAGAAAAAAAGTGTTTCTGAGAGCTCACACTGCTCCCACACACCTTTCTGAATTAACAGCTTTAACTTCCATGAGGCAAATCAAATTTATCACAATGCATTGCGAAGTATTGAGAAATCCAGGATAAATAGCTGGTTACTTGATGCATTAATTAAAAGGAGATTTAAAATTGAATTTTTTGCATGGAAGTTTTTTTCCTGTGCCAGCACTGCTTTTCACCAAGAACTTGGCATCTTTGCAGCATCAACTCCATCTGGTTGGGTTTGGGGGCCCTTTGGGTGTAAAGGACAACCCACTTCTCCTGTCCCACTGCCATGCCCATATTCGTGTTTCATTAATTAATGATGTTGGGCTGCTGGGCCCAGCTCCAGCGAAGCATTTCAATAAAGTCAGGGGTGTAATTAGGGCTCTGGAGCCAAGGGAAGCTCAGCCTTGGCTGCTTCTGTCCTCCACAGCAGCAAATATCACGTGGCCCATTCCTAGAAAACCCAGTTTTTAGCATACAAAGCACAGCTCAGCCTCTAATGGGCACCAAAGCCCCTTCCAGAGCTGAGAGTGGGAGGTGGAGGAACCATTTTTACAAATTCAGCAGTGAAAAAGCTGCCAGGGCCCGAGCAGGCACAATGTGACCCTTCTTGTCATCCACAGAAGACGTGTGAACCTCATCACCTCATCCCCCCCTGTCCTCCAGCATCCTCATTCCCACCTGGGGTGTCTCAGCTGTCTTTCCTCAGCCTCTCCTCCTGTGTTCTGAGCCAGGAATAAATCCTGTGCCATCATCACCCTGGCACTATGCCAGGCAGAGAAGGAGAAAGCCAGAGAGCCTTCCAGAAGATATTCCCAGAGCGAGCCGCCCTCCCCAGTTTCTCTGCCAGCTCCCAGTTGCTCTGGCTGCCTCCCAGCCACTGGTTTGGCTGCACTTTTCTCTGCTGGATTTCAGCACCCAGCAGCCTCTTTTGCTAAAAAAACCCCTCAGATCTCCAACAAAGCTACATCCTGGAGAAGAGAAGGCTCC
>VZRR01012457.1:0-16076 GCA_013398015.1 Oreocharis arfaki
CCCCTCCCCTCCCGCCCCGCTCCGTGACTCGAACAACACGAAGGGACAGCAGAGCTGCCTGTGAGGAGGGACAGCAACACCTGTTCTACAGACACGGACACCGACACCAGCAATTCCCACAATGGGCTATGTACAGGGAATGGGATCAGCTTCCCGACGGGGGCGGGGAGTGGGGAGTCACATCCCAGCTTCCTCCTGCAGGGGAAGGGACTCTGGGGCACTCGGTGACCTGCTGCCAGCCCGGGGCTGTCCCTTTCCGCCCCCAGCTGCACACGCGGTGTCGGGGACCGAGGGACACCCTGCCAGGGGAGGGGAGGGGAGGGAGTGTCACTGACCCCCCCCCCGTGGTCACACTGGGGTCACTGTCCTACCCCCGGCATCCTCCGTGTCACACAGGCCAGCTGGGGAAAGGACAATGAAATTCTCCTCTCTGCCAAGTGACAAACCGGCTTCTGGTGCACCCCAAAACCCCAGGAAATCTCTGAAAAGCTCGATGAATTAATGCAGAAGCAGGGGCTGGGGGAGAGGAGGCAATTCCCAACCTCTAAGGTTGGGAAGTGACACCAGAATTCCCTTCAGCAGCGTCCAATCCTCCACCCACCGTGACAGGAACTCCCTGCCACTGCTCCCCTCAGCTTTGGCAAAGGTTGAAACTCCTCCAGGAGTGACACAGCTGCTGGCCCCATCCCAGAGCACCTGCTCCAAGGGCAGAGGCAATGGGAATGATTCCATCAAGCAGCAGCCTGGGAATGAGAGTGGAATGTTGCCCTTCCCTCTGCTGCGGCTCTCCTGTTCCACACGAAGCAGCTCCCGTGACGAGGAACAGGAGAATGGAGACAAGGGAAGGAGCCTGAGGAGCTTCCATAACTTCCAGGGCAGGTATTGCCCCCGCAGTGATGGATCCCAGGTCACTGTTTGTTTCCAGAATCCCTGAGGATCTCTCCCCACCCAGCCTCGGGCTGCAAAACCTCAGCTCCCTCCTCCTCCCCCGCATCTGCAGCCAACACTCACCAACATCCTCTGGATGGGAAGAGATTCCAGCCGAGGGGAGCAGGCTCTGGGATGTCCCTGCTACACAAAACGGGAGCAACAAGGCCAAAGCTCTCAGAGTTTGGGGCTTTCCAGGGCCCTGTGTGACACGAGGGGCAAAAACTGGGAAGTTGTGAGCAAGAGTTAGCCAGGATCATCCACAGAAAGGAGAAACCAGGGAGCTAATGGGGTGTGTGCCCTGCGGGAAGCAAAGCCTGGGAACAGGGAACCTGCAGAGTCCAAGAAGGCAAGTCCAAGTGACCGGTTTAAGGAGCAGCCTTCCACCAGAGGAGGTGGGGATGCAGGACAGGAGGCTGGAGAGGGCAAGGGGAGGATGCAAGGCAGGAGGGAAGGCAGAAAACCCACCCCCCGCCAAAGCTTCATTTTTGTCTTCCCTAACTCGGCAGCTTTTCCATGGCATTCACAAGATACATCTGAGCAGGGAGGCTCCAGGTGGGAACAGGGGGAGAAAGGGAGGAAGAGAGAGAGAGAAAGAGAGGGAGAGAGTGTGAAGGGCACCGTGGTGCCAAAGTGCAACAACATAAAAAAATAAACTCAAAAGACAGGACACTCATTCTGCACTCAGGGCTCAAACCATGCAGTGAGAGGGGCGGCCGGGGCTGCTCCCCACCAGTACACAGGGATTCGCTCGCTTAGGAATGGTTTTCCAGCCCCAGAGGGGTGGCAATGAGCGGGATGTTCTCCGGGGAGCCCGGCCGGGCGGGGGTGCTGCTGGCAGGGGCTGTTAGCAGGAGCACCCGCTCTCCGTCACTGGCTGCTCGGGGGGCTTCTCTAGTTTGATGTCAATCACTGCAGGGACGGTCAAGGAATCGCCCAGAACAGGATCTGGAAGGGGTGGTTGGTGCCTCTCCATGGCCTGCCCTGCACAGGGTTAACTGCAAAGCCAGGGACAGGGTGAAACCTTTCAGAGGATGGAGCCCAACCGGACAGAAAGAGTAACAAACTCTGGCATTTTAAAACTGTGCAAATTCCAGCCTCAGTTCAACTGGAAAAGCAGAACTTGTGCTGGCCTTTCGTTGTGTACGCTCATATCCAGCCCATAAACAGGCTCACACAATCCCAGGATGGTTTGGCTTGGGGGGGACCTTAAATCTCATCCACCCCCACCCCCTGCCACGGGCAGGGACACCTTCCACTACCCCAGGTTGCTCCAACCTGGCCTTGGATGCTTCCAGGGATGGGGCAGCTACAGCTCCTCTGGGCACCCTGTGCCAGGGTCTCCCCACACCCCCAGGGAAGGAAGGATTCCTTCCCAGTATCCCACCTAACCCTGCCCTCTGGCATGGGAAGCCATTCCCCCTTGTCCTGGCACTCCAAGCCACTGTAAATATTCCCCTTCCATCTTTCTTGTTGGCTCCTTCAGGTTCTGGAAGGCCCCAGTTAGGTCACCTCAAACCTGAACAATCCCAATCCTCCCAGCCTTTCCTCATGGCAGAGCTGCTCCATCCCTCTGCTCACTTTGGGGCTCCTCAGGACACACTCCAACAGCTCCATGCCTCGTTTCAGCCACATCCCTGCAAAACCCATCCCCACAATGTGCCAGAAGAAGTCAGCAAGGCCAACTTCACACCAGATAATTGCCCAGTTCCATGGGAAAACAAGGATACTGTCTTCTTTGCTCTTCTCTGGTGTGCTGTCCATCCCAGGTAAGGCAGCAGCCACACGGCGGAAAAGCTGGAAAGCAGCAAGGAGAGGCTTGAGGCTTGGCAGGAAACAATTCCTGTCAAAAGCATTGTTTTACAGCAGGACTGGGAGTCTGAGCTGTACAAACTCCTTAAGGGGGTACTTCAGCAGGCAGAGCAGAGATCAAAAATGCCAGGAGAATTTTATGTAGGAAATTTAACAGGTTTTAAAGAACTTATTTTAAAGAATTTATTCGATACCTACAAAACCCCCAGTTTTATTTTACCTGTTCCTGCTTGAAGAGAACATGGAATTAACTACTAACATTCTTGCAGGGATCCATGGAACTCCCTCCTGCAGTCACTACACCATTTACCATGTCCAGCCTCTGCTTGTGCACACAGGGTGCACATTTGGGGATTTCTGATCACTCACCTGGCACTGAATATTCCTCTGTGGAATAACAGAGCTTTTACAGCCCAGCCCTCCAGCCAAACAGCCCCTCCCAAGCAGAACAGCTGCTCCCAGGGAGCTGCAGTTACACTGGGAAGGACATGCTGGAGCTGGGAAGGGCTGTTACATCCCCAAAAAACCCAGAAAACGGGTTTGCAGAATTTCTCAGGCAGTGTTTGGAGCTGGTCCTGCTGCCCTCACACAGCACAGACACTGCCAGGCTGCTGAACCCTGCAGCCCCAACACCAGAGCAATCCCTGCTGCTGAGGGTTTTCCTCCCAGCAGCTCGGCAGGGGCTCCTGAGCCACCCCTCCAAAGGGTGTTCCTTGGGAAACCAAGGTCCCAGTGAGCTGCTGGGAGCCTTCAAACCCCAGCTCTCCCCACAAACACACACCAAAGAAGGCAACAGGAGTTAAAATCAAACACTAAAGTGGGTTCAGTCCAGCCCAGCCACAAAAACCAAGCCCAAAGCCTCCTAATCCCACTGTGAGGTTGTACCAAGCTGCTGGTGTGCAGCAAACTCCTGAGGATGTTTCCCAACTCCCTCAAGAGCTCACAGCTCCTTGTTCCAAGCTCTGTCACATCCAGAACAATCCCTGAACCAGTGGAGATGGGAGTCACAAGCAAGAGGCAAAGGGCACAAGCAGAAATCTGAGAAATTCTGCTTAAAACAAAAATTTAAAGGGTTTTTTTGCTGTTTGGTTGATCAAACACTGGCACTTGGACAGTCCCTATCCTTTGAGATATCCCAAACTCAGCTGGAGTCAGCTCTGAGCAGGAGGGTTGGAAGGGATGATTTCCAGAGATCCCTTCCAACCCCAATTCTTCCAAGATATTCCAAGATTCTCTGGCTGGCCAACAGAAGGAGGAACTTCTACTGCAGTGCATCAGCAGAAACAATTCTGCCCACTGATGTCAGCGGTGATTTCAGCACACAGTGCACTGACTGTGAACCAAACCAAACCCAATTCCAGCTGACTGGCTGCACAGAACAATGATCTCCCCCCTTTCCCATCCCTCAGCACATTCTGGAGTGAGTTCTCCTTTCTTTCAAGGTTTATCTCTGACAGGGAATCGTTGACTCAACAGGAAAGGAGCTTCCACTACACAAACCAAGAATCATCTCAGGGGCTGGCATTAAACAGGAGCAAATTCCTGCAGGATCCCAAACCCCATCCTGGAGCAGACCCAGAGCAGTGAGGGACAGGCTCCTGGCTGGAGAACACCACATGGATGTACCTGTTTGACATTGTAGCCAGTCTTTGCACTGGTCTCAATGAACATCACATTCAGCTCTTTGGCTCTCTGTTCCCCTTCCTCTGTGGTGATTTGCCTGGAAAAGACGGGAAAAGGAGACACAAGGAACAGGAGGAAGAGTTAGAGATGGTTCTGAGTGAGTTGCTGCTCCCACTCCAAGAGGGCACAGCCCACCTCAGGACCCTCAAGGCTTCACCACCCTCCAGCTTGGAGTGAAACCCTCTCAGGGAAGCTCCCCAGGGAACACCTGGAGCTGTGGCAGATGAGCAGCACAGGATGAAGCTCGTGCAGAACATCTGAGCCTCATCCACAACATTCCAGGGAAGGGAAAATCCCCCCACCAAGACAGGGAGCTTCCCAAACCCAACAGAGGCAGTGTTGTGAGGTGACACAAAGATTCCAGAAAGGCTCCAGCAGCAGGGGCAGGGCAGCAGCTTGGGAACAAGCAGCTGGAATTGCCCCTCTGAGCAGCACCCTGTGTCCCACCTAAATCCTGCTTTAGCACTGCTCTCCATACACAGCACATTCAGCTCTTGGGCTTTCCCCTCACCCTCCTCTTCAGAAACCTGTCTCCAGCAATGAGAACAAATCACAGAGCACAAAAACCAAAGCATAGAAAGAGAGTCCAAAAATGAGAGAAAGAAAACTGCAGGGAGAAAAAAAAAACAACCCAACAAAAAAACCCCAGCCACCAACTGAAGCAACACTGAGTGGAATGAAAAACTTAACAGGCTGCACTGAACAGGAACAGGGCTATTTTTAGTGCAGCTTTTTGGCCTCACAACTTGCCTCATCCCTGGCTTTTATCCGAGGATGAATGGCTCCCCTGTATTCTGCCTCAAAAAACGTCACCTTTGTGACACCAGAGGTGGCTTTGTCCGGCCTTACAGGCCCGGAATTTCAGCCTCATGCAAATCCAACTTCCTTTGGAAAAGAAAGGCAAGGCAGCTCCTGTTACTGACACCTGGATATTCCCTTCCCCATCATTCCAGCCCAGCCCAGGACTACTGCCACATTGACCTCCTAAAATACGAATTTCCAGTGCTGCATGAACTTCAGCTGTAGCTGCTTCAAACAATTCTCTGGTATTTTTGATTCTTCCAGCAGTGCTGGGCCAGCTGTTGTGCCCCATCAGGAAATACTCCAAGGCTGAAATGATCCCACTGGGCTTCCCAGTTCCACATGGAACTGGATTTTGACAGGAATTAGAAATGCCAGGTTATTCAGTCAGGGAGCTGCAGTTATTCCCAGCTCCCAGGAGGGCATGGGAGAGGCTCAGTGCTCAAAATCCAAAGCTGGCTCAGGGAGAACATCTTGGATTTTGCTTCTGTGAGTGATTTCACAGACAGACCACGAGTTTATCACACATGGAATTCTTAGGCAAAATGAGCTGGACATATTTTACTGTATTCCTGAAGCTCTGAGCACCAAGATTTAGGAATATTTCCAAAGTGCAAGGCACAGGACACCTCGAAATGGTTCTCAGTGAAGTGGGAAAAGCCAAGGGGAATGATCCCTGCTTTTCCTGCTGGGCATGAAAACTAAAAACCTGCAGGGCAAACAGCCAGGGATGCTGGGACACAAAACCACCAGAACCACAGGAGAAAATCCACAGCACAGCACATCCTGAAGGAATGTTCAGCTGCAGGAGTGAGTAAAGCTGGGGTTAGAATCTAAAATGTGGGAATGCCCCACAATGGAACACTCAGATCACCCTGCCCATCATCCCAAGACACAGAGGGAACAATGACATTCAAATAAAAGTGTGAGATTTTGCTGAGAAAACGTTAATTTCATCTATAAATTGTTCTCCTTTGATCAGGAAAGTCTTGTGAACAGCCAAAGGACAGGGATTTGATATTCTAAGACATTATTTTGCTGTGAGATGCAGGTGCTTCCCAGTTCTACCTTCCTGAGGTGATTTTCTTTGCATCAGATCAAAATCCCCCATGGTTTCAACCCCTCACACATCCCCTGACACCCAAAGCCCACATTTCTGGGGTGTGTGAGGCTGTTTCAGCTGGAAGGGTTGGAGCTGCCTGGTTTACTCCATCGTCCCTTTGCCAACTCCTTCTGGCACCACCCACTAAAATAAAACCCTTCCCTTATCTCCACTGCTCCTGATGCCTTCCTAAGGAAGGGAAATCTCTGAAAATAGTCAACAAAATTATTGTTAAATCGACAATCAAGAGCAGGGTTTGAAATAGGAACACAAAGTAAAGCCTGTGCCCTTCTAAGAACCCATTACATTGGTTATTTTGAAGTGCTGGAGAATTAAGAGTTTTAAAGCAAAATACTTTATGGCACCTCCCAAAACATTAGGTGTGTGTCATTTCAGGAGTCTAATTAAAATTTTGGGTCTCTGAGGGAAGTTTGGCTTTTGCTGATCTGGTTTCCTCACACACACCCACAAGCTCAGTGTTTGCTATGTGTGACATGAAATTTATACTCAGAGAAATTCGTAGTTCTAGATCAAACCTACAGAAGTTTGTGCTGCATCTTAACGAGGAGAAACTGCCATGAACTCCCAGCTGCACATGCAGAGAGAGCGAGGGAAATTAGTGAAAATCAGATGATCTCCTTCCTTTTGCTGGCAGCTTTTAGCCTTTTCCTCAGTGGGAAAAGGAAAATCAGACAAAATACCCCGCTGAGAAAATGGTGTAGAGCCACTTAGGTAATTTTTTTAGATGGGTTTAGGTGAGTTTTAAACTATTCGCAGGAGAGGAAAGGGAATAAGTTCTGCTGAAACCAGAAGCATGGATTTCCTGACAAGCAAAGGATGCTGTGTTTAAAACCGAGCCTTGTTTCAAGCCCAGACTGGCCCCAGCCCTTGGTGGCTCTGGGTGGGGCAGCAGGGCCCAGTTTGCCCCGTTACCTCTTGTCTGCCAGGTCGGTTTTGTTCCCCACCAACATGATGATGACATCACTGCCTCGCTCTGTCCGGACGTCATCGATCCACTTGGAGGTTTGCTGGAAAGAATTCAAGTCTGCAGGGAAGAATGGGATAGCAAAGCTGAGCAGAAAACTCCTTTGTGAGAGGGAGAATGCTTCACTGGTACTCGGGTGCTTCTCCAAACCTCCCCACCCCACACGAATTATTTCCCGCCCAGACGGAAAAACGAGGAAGGGGGGAAAACATTTCTGATTTTAATGATGTTTTTGCAGAACTCGTGGTTGCAACTTCTCAGCTCTGCTCCTGTGGGGTGCTCCCAACAAGGACACGGCAGAGCAGCACTCCCCT
The DNA here is from genome assembly GCA_013398015.1 of Oreocharis arfaki. Classification (NCBI taxonomy): domain Eukaryota; kingdom Metazoa; phylum Chordata; class Aves; order Passeriformes; family Paramythiidae; genus Oreocharis; species Oreocharis arfaki. The sequence continues at coordinate 7,625 of VZRR01012457.1, forward strand.
GTGCTGTCACACACTCACTTGTGATGTCATAGACCACGACGGCGATGGTGGAGTCGCGGATGTAGCTGGGGATGAGGCTGCGGAACCGCTCCTGCCCCGCCGTGTCCCAGAGCTGCAGCCGGACCTGCTGGGGCCAGCCCGGCCCACCAGGGAGAGGAGAGAGAGCAGGAAAACCCTTTAGGGAAAAGGCCACTTCCACAGCCAACTGCAGCAGCTGAGGGGGCCTTGTCATCTCGCCCCAAATCCAACCACCGCAGAGCTGTTTCCTGGTTCTGTTTGTAAAGTGATTTAATTCCTTCCTTTGCTTGCCCAGAGATTCCCAAACATCTCTAGGATTTGGCTCCCACCTCACTGCTGGGGGTAGCCAACAGCACAGCACTGATCTCCCAGGATTATGGATGGGATCTCCACAGGGCTCGTAGCCTGGAGCATCTCTGATCAAAGCTTTTGGGGCAATTCCCACAGGACAGGCACCAGGCAGGGAAACAGCATCCAGCCTCCAGCATGGAGCATCCAGGTGATGGCAATGGGCATTTTCATGTGAGATTGAAGCAATGGTAACTTAAATTCCAGCAGAAATGAAAGCAAGTGTTACACACTGCAGGGTTCAGGTGGTGCAAAGGGCATCGAGTTCTCCCTTCCAGAGCAGCACAGGAGCCACCAAAATGCTGGGCCAGGTAGAGTTTGACCCCAACACAAACTGTTGTTGTTACTACATATTATTATATATTCTTATATATTATATATTATTATATATGACAGCTCCAAGGTCTGGGACCTGCCTGGCTGAACCAGCACTGCTCAAAAACTCCCCAAACACCCCAAACAAAAAGCTTTCCACGCTGGGAGTGCCTCCTTTTCCTTCACCCCATAGGGCCAGAAAACCGGATTGCTCCTCATTCCCAACAGTTTTATGAAGGCAGCCACTGGTTCCCAGTTTACAGCCAGGAATAATCCCAGCAGGGAGGCAGAGGACTGCTTAATGAAGCAGCTCATCAAGGAAAAAGCAGCTTCCCCAGGACCAATCACTGCTTGTTTAGAAGAGGAAGAGAAGCTGATAAAGCACAGAGCTGCAGCCAGATTCAAAACAACATCTTATCTACATCAGGGAATGTCGAGCTGATGCCCTGGGGCTTAAGGAAGATTAGGGCTTATAGTTAAAGTAATTAGCTCTTGCTTCATTTGGAAGGCAGACTTGATTACAGGAGCAGAAGTCAGGGCTCTTCTCCATCCCAGGAAACTCAAGGTGACAAACTGGGAGCACCTGGCCAGTGTCACAGCAGAGCTGGAAGATCAGATTGATCCCGACAGCTCCTGGACTTCCCAAGCTTCCACACCCTCCCTGGACAGTGCTGTTACACTGGAATGTTCACCTGGAATATTCACCCAGGTGGTGACTGAACCACTCCAAACCTTCAGACTCACAGGCAGAAGGCAACTGGAGGAAGCACCACAGAGCTGGCCCAGGTAATCTGCTTAATTTGTTTAATTTGTAATTTGTGCAGGGTGATGCTCCTTGAGGGAAGGTCTCCAGCGAGCAGGTAACACACAGACACCCCTGAGGTGACCCAGGTTTGCTGCACTTCAGGTTTGTGTGCATCCATTTCAGAAGGGAAAATATAAATAACCTCTGTGGGACACCAGGAATGAGCCCAGCCTCCCTTAGGAACAACCTTCAGGAGGGGCCTGAGCTGAGTATGGACACTCCCCCCATGGATCTCTCCATCTGCATTTTGGGATGTACAGCACATCAACAACAACTAAACAATTTCACTGGGCCCCCAGAGCATGTTCCTTCTGCAACACAAGAAAACTTTAAACCTCTCAGTCACTAAGAGCAGCGAAAAATTGAAATTATCTGCAAACATCAGCCCGTTAGTGAGGAATGATGAGATCAGCTGTCACTTAATTACTTCTGACATGGCTGGGAGCTGTTAAGAACAGCCTGGCCTGGCAAAATGTTTCCAGCTGCCTGGATAAACAGCATCCTGTACCTGTACAGTGGGAAAAACGATGCTGAGCTGTGCATCCTGCCCTGCTGCCCCAGCCAGGAGAGCCCCAGCACAGGCCACCACCTGCACATCTCCGTGCTCCCCAAACAGGCCAGTCTGACACTGTCTGCCCCAAACCAGGGATTCCCCCAGAATTCTCTCCAGCTTCAGGGCTGGGAGAAAGATCAGGAAATGATTTGTCCTGAATAGTGAGGATAAATCATAGCCTGTTATTTGCTAAGCACTTCAGCTTACAAGAGTGAAACAAACGCCTCGTCCTCACTCTAAACTTGTTTGTAACAGAATAAAGCTGGGGCAGAGCTTTTCCACCTGTGCTGTTTTCTTTACTGAAATTTGTATAAATCCTGACACTGGAGATGAACAAAACCCCCCACCAGATCAAGTGGGATCAACAGCAAGGAGTTACAATGAAATAATTCTCTTCATGACTTCCTATCTCGTACTAAAACATTCACGTCAGGAGTCACAGAGAATTTCCCTCTAAGCTTGTTTGTTCTTTAGCAATTCTGGTTGCTGCATCTCTTCTCTTTCAAAAGCTCTCTCACGAGTCTCCAGGTCTCTTTCCCAACAAAATGGGAATCTTGAATCCCCCCATAGTCACCCCACAGCTTCTATTTAAAAGGCTCTTGCCTTGTTTTACCTACTCTGACAACATTCCTTTGCTTTGGCACCTGAAGCTGTTACTTGTACAACCTCTCTCGTTACCCAGAAACGAAAATTTAAAAAAAAAAAAAATCATTTTGAAGTGAAAAAAATAAAAAACAAAACAGAAAACCAATAAAGCTTTCCAAAGGCTACCAACAACCAGCACAGACACAGGAATTCCCAATCCCTGCCAACACCCACAGGTGGCTGATGGGTTATTTTAGCTCTTTTTAGGCACCACCACCACTTCCAGAGTAAAGATTCGTGTTAAAAACAAAGGTCCCTGCAGACCCTGGGCTCGATACCTACTTGTGATGTCAAAGACAATGAGAGCCACAGCAGAGTCACGGATGGAGCTGGGAATGAGGAACCTCTCCTGGCCGGCTGTGTCCCACAGCTGCAGCCTGATCTGGGAAATGGAAAAGTGTAGGGGAAGGGGAAAGGGAACAGCAGGAAAATGGAGAACAAAACCAAAACTCAAGTGAAATAAAAATAAATAAATAAAAATAAGCTGCAAAGCAAAACTAAGGCAACAAAAGGAAAGTTCAAATGGAACAGAAACGTGAAAAGAGGCAGCGACACTTCCCGAGGTCTGGGAACATCCCTCCCTCCACACACCCGGGAATATCTCACACGTACCAACACCAGAAAGCAAGAGAGCCCCAAAGTCCCTCCTCACAGCACCTGCCAAGGAGGGAAATGCACAGCCAGGCCCCAGGGATCCTGCCAGAACAGCCACACAAGCAGCTGGCCAGATGCGGGACTCCTGACCCTACGGACACCTCACCCCGGTCCGGATGACCCCACTGGAAAACCAGAGGTGGTGGAACACAGAACAGTGCCCACCCTCCAGGCTGGCTTCTCCTGCCCTGCAATCCAACAAGGCAGGGAGGATATGGACACCCCGAGAAGGAAATACTGCTCAGTCTTTCAGGAATGAGGGGAACTGGCACGGGGATGTGGCTCCTGACAGCCAGGACTGAGGATGGGGCTTCTGGTGGCTCCAGCTCACTTAATGGCACACATCCCAATGCTGGGAATGTCACACAGCTGCCCTTCCTGGGAGATGGTTTTGGAGAACCAAATTCCACGTGTATGTCACGGAATCCCAGAACGGTTTGGGCTGGATCTTAAAGCTCATCTCATTCCACCCCTGCCAGGGGCAGAGACACATTCCACTGTCCTAGTTTGCTCCAAGCCCTGTCCAACCCAGCCTTGGACACTTCCAGGGATGAGTATCCCTTCTGCTGGCTTGTCCAGGCCATGTTTAGAGCTGAGTGATGGAGCACAGCTACAATTTCAGGATAAATTATTTGCTGTAAGGCCATATCAAACCCACCAAAGCACACATCCCAGCTGGAGGCTCAGCATTCCTCATTTCCAGCCCAGAAATCAAAGCCTATTGCAAAATCCAGCATTAAGCACATCCGAGAAATTACCCCAGCGTTTGAATTTTCCCAGCTTGTTTGCTTGTGTTTGTCCCTCCTCTTATCAACACTCCACACCTCTGTTATTTGAACAGGCTTTGTGGGCTCTGTGGACCACTTACATAACCAGGAAAGCTAACAGCATTCCAACACTGGCAGGAAAATGGTATTTTCGGGATAGCAGGGCAGCAGGTGAATGGCATCCTGACTTACACAAGCATGAGAAACCCACGGCCCTGTAACAGCACACAGGCATCCACAGGTGCCAAGCAGCACTCCCAGGATCTTTGCCTTAAACAAAGGTTAAGGAAGGGCTTTTCTAAGAGTGAAACATTGGTAAAATGGCAGAGAAGCTCTCAGGAAACTCATCACACACGCTGGGAAGAGACTTCTTCGGAAGCAGCAGGCTCAAAGCTCCACACAGGAGCATCCCCTGCTCCCCACAGCTCTGTCACACTCCTCACACAGCAGTAAACCGGGAAAAAGGCAAATACTGGCAAAACATGAGCAGACCCATGAATACTGAGAGGAAATCCAGGAGAAGGAGGTGAGGGCTCTCTGTGCAAACAGGAATCTCATGCAGGCTAAATCCCAAATTGCTTTATTGCAGTAGGTCAGAGCTGTGTTACTACAGGAGCTTCCTAGCAGGAGGGACCAGGACTAATCATGAAGGACTTCAAGACTTGGAACACCAACTCCTTGGCTTTTGATTGGCTTCAGGAGCTGCACTGGATGTTCCACGTGGATCCTTTCCAGCTCAGAACATTCTGTGGTACCTGAGGTCTGCTCAGCCCTTTTTATCCTCACAATCCCAGAGGCAGAGCTGCAAATCCTGGGAGCAAACTACACCTAAAGCAGGTACACACAACAGGCAGCACATTGCCTGGGATAAGGCCCCAATTCTCCATAGAAGATTCTGACTTCCTGATAGAGGTATCACATCTTGTACCAGTGATGGGATTCAAGAAAGGCTGGTTCTCTGGAGGCTGCTGGGGGATGGCAGCAGCTGCTGGAGGAAGGGCCAGGGGGAAGAGCCCTCCCAGCCATCCCACCCCTGCCCCACTCACCGTGCGGTCCTCCAGGTACATTGTTTTGGACAGGAAATCAATTCCAATGGTTGCCTGGAAAGAGGAGAAGCATTAGGAGCTGTGTCTTGCCTTCCAGCACCCCCATCTTTCTGCACAAATTCTCAGAAACGTTCACAAACTTGTTGTGAAGCTGGTGAAGTGATGTGCCTTCAACTGCCTTCAACTGAGGTGATAAAACCAAAGCAATCTGGGGATCTGCACCAGCTGCGTTTCACAGCATTCTTCAACACTGCTCAGCTCCACAAGAGCCTCTAAATCTGGATTTTAACCTCAGACATTCCTGTATCTCCACACAGATCACATCTGAGCTGGCAGCTCCTTCTGGCCTGCCCCAATTCAGTCTGGTAAGAATTATCTTGTTAGAAATACCCAAAAGGTAGAACAAACGAGATCTATAAAACATGGGCAACTGAAAGCTAAAGAGCCATGTTTATCCAGGCCTTTCCACTCCAGAATGTGCTTCCAGTGACACTCAGCAGCTTCATTTCCCCGGCAGCTCTGCATCCACTCCCATTCCCACTGCTCCAGCAATTGCAGCACCAAGGCATTTAAAATATTGCACTGAGTTAGGTGCACTCCCAGGCACTTCAATCAAGGAGCTGTCCCAGCCCATCAGAACCCCAGGAAAGAGGAGAGAGCTCCTGACGTAACGGATTGGAGTGTTTTAGGCAGATCATCCCCACTCCTAACACACAGAGCTTGTGCTGGGAGGGCTCCAGCAGAATGTGGACCACTGGATAACTGGAAAAGAGTGACAGAGTCAGTTCTGGGGGGAGAATTTATTTCTGGGAGGTCTGTTTTCCAACCAGGCCGTGGTTTGTAACAACTACAATAAACAATACATAAATCTATGAGAGCATCTTGCAAGAGTCAGGAAAAGAAAGGAAGCACAGGAAAAGAAAAAAATCACAGGAAGCACGAGAGGATCCAGTTCCAGTGAACGACTTGTCCTCGACTTCCAATCACCCCAATCTAACCCAGCAACTCCTTCAGGCTGAATTAAAAGATAAAAGCCCTAATCTCATCTGCTTTACAGGTATTTTATATTCCTCTGAAACACTTCTGAGTGCCTTTGATGCAATTAATTCTTCCCCAAATCTTCAGGCCTCTTACACATCTCCTGCTTTTCATCTGCAGCCTCTTCATCCCCACCCCCCTCTTTGCCTGCCAAGACTTCCCTGGCTTTTCCTATCTTTAGCCCTTTAGTCAAAAAATAGGAATAAAAAAACCGAGAGACAAAATATACCAAGCTGACTTCTGGCAGATCCATCTACACACTCCAGACTCAACTATTCCAACTTAAATGGAAGCTCTAAAGATAACAGGCACCAAGAATGTCAGAAGATGTTGGTATTTTATTCATTCTCCATTTCCTGAGGCTCTCATATCCATCACCAGAAATCCTGACCATCGTCTTCCCATAAACCAATGTTCTCCCCCTTTTCCTCAAGGCTTCTCATAGGATCTACCCCACATCCAAAGAGGATCTATCCCCCATCCAAAGAGGATCTACCCCACATCCAAAGGGGATCTAAACCTTGCTGCCTTTCTGGATGCTGCGCTTCCTGACATCACACTGGATGCTTTGATTTAATCATGAAGCTTCATCTCCATCTCACGGCACATTTTAACCTCTTATCTGATCTTGAACTGACATCTCATGGAGAAATGGGCTCCTAGGCACCAATGTGAAGAGCAGGGAATAGATTTATCCCTATATATATACATGTTTGAAAAGCAAATAAATACTATCACATACCTGGTAAGTATTGTCAAAACTGTCATACATAAACCTGGTGATCAGGGAGGTCTTCCCAACTACAAGAGAAGAGAAAAATTACTTTCAAGCAGCAGTGGGGAAAAAAAAATAGCACTGCTTTGGGAGTGGCACTGATCTGACAGCAGCTGCCAATCTCAGGCCATTCCAGCTACACCTTCCTGGGAAATAGCCAGCTGGAAATTTCACTCCCAAAATGACAGAGGCAGATCAATCTCTGCAGGTCCAGAATTAATCATGGAGATAACCTGGCGCTCAAATCAGGTGTGCTGATAACGAGGAGCCGGTTGTTTGCTTTGGGCAAGCAATAAATCTGCTTTGTTACCCTGCTCTGCTCCTTATGTAATCCCCAAGTCTGGGACATAAACATCAAAACAAAGCAGGTGATACCCCAGATGTTGTTCCGCTGCCTCTGGCTGCATGGAAAAGCAACATTCCACACTCCCAGCCTTCCTTCGTAACAAGATTTTAGGTACAGAGCAAACTCTGGTGGTTTGCTTCAAAACTTTAAATTTACATCTCCAAATATCATCGAGAGGCAAAGTGCAGAGCTGACAAGAAGTGAAAAACAAAGATAAAGCTGCAATTCTTGCTCAGGAAGCTGGAGAAAGCCAAGAAAAATTCAAAGGACACGGATGGAAGAGGAATAAATTGCCCAAAAAGGCTGTGAAATTATGAACACTCAGGAGGGTTAAAAACAAATTAGTCCAATGCCTATCAGCAGCAATGCCCATCCTGCACTGGAAAGGCTGGGAAATTAGAGGACTTCTGGAAAACCCTGCAAGACCTCCAGCTCTGGGCTGGAGGAGAAGGTGAGCAGTAACACCGCCAGGATGGCTTGGATTGGAAGGGACCTTAAAGCCCATCCAGTTCCACCCCTGTCATGGGCAGGGACACCTTCCACAGCCCCGGGGGCTCCAAGCCCTGTCCAACGGGCCTTGGACACTCCCAGGCAGAAACGCCACGATTCCAAGGAAAACACACAACTCATCCCTCTATTCCCAGGGAAGGGGCACAAAAGGGAGGCCATCTGAGGCAAAACAAAACCCCCGCGGGCGGAAGGGAGGCCGCGGCCAGGGGGGCAGCGCAGCCGCCGGCAGCCCCCGCAGCTCTGGGGCCGCCTCCCCGCACGGGCTGCGGGCGCACTGCGGGCCCGGGAGGGCGGAACGGAGCCCCGGCCGATGGGAAGGGCTAACTAATGCAAATATAAAGCCAAACTTCCTTTTTTCCCCATTTCTGAAATCATTGCTTCAGTTCTCATGCCTTGCAAACCCTAAAAACAACACTTTATCCTAAAAACAACCCTTTATCCTAATTCTCAACCCAAATTAATCCCTTTCAGTGACCCCCGACAGCTAAATCAGAGAAGGCAGGGGTTCTAAGAAAGAAAACTAAAAAATCATAGCACGAAGTGATTAAAGGCTGCAAAGTCACACATAGCCAAAAAAGCACTTGAAGCACAGCATGCCACCTCAGCTTTGGTATTTCCTAAATTTTGGGAGG
>VZRR01012457.1:23253-63363 GCA_013398015.1 Oreocharis arfaki
CCCCACGGGCCATGAGAATCAGTTCTCATTTTTAGCACCCCACAACTCAATCCCCTGCCAGGGAGGACGGTCCAGGGGACACAGGCTGGGGACAGCAGCTCACCTTTCCCACATCATCTGGCCCAGGCTGGAGGGTGATGGAGCAGGGCAGGTTGGTGGCAATCTGGGTAGAGAAAGAGAGAAAAAAGGGAATAAAGGGCATGTCCAGAGCTGAGCCCTGGTGACACCGTGGAGAAGCTGAGCAGCCCCTACCTCGAAGGTGAAGGGGTAGGCGTTCTCCCCGAGCTTCTTCATCAGCTTCTCCTGCAGAGGAGTGAGGGTTTTGGGGGCCTGGTCCGGCACAGGCGGGTACAGCTGGGTGGTCAGCACGTAGATGTCCTTCCTGAAGGTCAGGCCGATCACGTCGAGGTCATCGCGGCCGTAGCGGAAGGCGCAGGTCAGCGTCACGTACACTGAGCCACGGAGGACGGAGAGGAGGGCAAGGGTGGGACAGAGGGAAGGCACGGGGGGTGAATAAAGAGGGAAGAAAAACTATTTCAAAAACTCTTCAGCAGAAAAGAGACTTCTCAGGACCTCAGACTCTAAATATGAACAGGATCCGTCGAGTCCTTTGCTGCCGCAGCCCCAAGGGCCAACGAGCTGTAGGTGACACGGAGCAGCTTTAACCTGAGCACAGCCCCAGGTTGCTGCTGAGCTTTGAACTGGTCCCATCCCCTCCCCTCCTGCTGTATTTCTGCATCAATACCTTTCCTGTCCTTTAGGTACTCCGGATCGATCAGGCAGACACCATCTGCAAACAGGCAAAAGGAGAAGTGTGGGTGAGCTCAGCTGTCTGGGAAGACCTTTGCTAAGACACAGCTTTTTAAACCCAAATAATCCACTTTGAAGGTGACTGAGAGGAGCTGCTACCAAGGGGGGTGATGATGCCTCCTCCAGCATCTCCACCAGCAGAGTGGCTGGGTTTTTTGGTGAAGGGACTTTGTCCCTTTCCCCAGTACCCTAAGGATGCTTGCAGGGAAACACGGCATTTGCTCCTGCAGAGCTGCTCCTCCTGCCCTACCAGCAGCCCCCAACACTGGGACTGGTCTCCCCAGCCTCTGCCACCTGTGCCTCCCCCTCAGTGCTGGGCACAGCCCCACTCACCTACAGCTTCCACTGAATCCACATGATCCACAAAGTCTCTCTTGCCCAGGTAGAGAGAAAGCTGGAGGCAACACATGGGGAAAGGGAGTAAGGGAACAAGTTAATGTTTGTCACTGAACTGGCCCAAATTTCGGAGCCCTGAGTTGTGTCACTGGGTTTGTCACCAGGCTGGACCAGAATCACCTTTAAAGGGTCATATCAGGGTATTTTTCAATGTCTGTTTTGAAAAGCCAGTCCTGCAGTGGCACCGTGGCAGGTCTGAGAATCAATCAGGTTTCAAAGGGAAGGCAGACCCAGCCTGGATCCTGTGAGTAGATCCAGCCCAGAGGGATCCCAGCACAGCCTAAACCTTGGGCTGGCCACACGAAGGGACAGGGCACATGAGGGGACAGGGCACACAGACTCACCTTGCTGTTGGGGCTGGTCTTCTTGAAAACCCTGTGGAGGAAACAGAGACGGATGTTTGGGAATGCCTCGGACAAGGCTGGGTGGGGACAGGGGGGGTGACGGAGTGCCCTATAAATGTGGTGCATGACAGGATGTCCTGTCCCTGGGGAATTCCATGTCCTGCAAATTCAGAGCTATCCTGGGATAGCTCAGGGTGACTATGGAGGAGTGGGTGGATTTTGTATCTTTAAGGCAAGTGAGAAAGACCAACACAGAGAAGGGGCTTTATTGGCTCCATGACAGCTCCACGGGAGCTCACATTCCAGCCCCTGGGAGCAGCAGCTGGAGAGAGCTTGGGTCTCACCTTCTCCCTCTGCTCCTGCCCTGCAGTGCCCTGCTCCATCCCAATTCCAGATAAATAAATCAATAAAGATACTTACTTTGCTCCTTCTGCCATTTTAAGTCAGCGCAGGAATCTCCAGGTGGAAATCTGTGGGGAGAAACGGGGAAAGCGCTGGATGAGGTCCTGGGGAAGAGGCAGCCCCAGCCACGGCCACCATCCAACATCCTGCACGTCCCAACAAACTGCAGAGCCCTCAGGATACGGCGCTGCCACCTTTGCAGAGCTCAGGAGCCCCAGGCCGGGCTTTGAGGCAGCACACGGGAGCTGAGCCAGCTCCTTGTTTCCAGCCAAAAAGGTGATGGAGTGTGAGAGAAAAAGGGAGAGCGTTGCCCCAGAAAAGAGGAAGCACAGCGGTGATTCCCAGCGGAGCAGGTTCAAGACTGGGAAGGGCAAGAAAATGGACAAAAGGCCTCACAGAGTCTCAATTTTGATAATTTTTCCGGTCTGCTGGAAATTGTCTGTCATGGCTCAGTGGTAGGAATGGGCTTGTTTTGTCCTGTCACTCACAGGAAAACGAGGAAAACACAGGGAGAAAGGCCAAGGGAAGCTCAACTGCCCCATGGAAAGAGGGGTGTGGGGGCACATGGCCCCTCCATCCCCACCCCTTTATGCTGGGAGTGGGGCCGGAGCTGCCCAGCCCTGCCCAAGCTCCACTGCCTCGAGCCTATGTCCAGAAGGAACCTGTAAAGATCCCACTGATCACCAGCTGATTCTCCGGGGTATTGGACGGGATGAGCTCAGCCTCTTAGGGATAGACAGCTCTGACACGAGTGCAGCTTAAGCCCAGGCAGGATTTTAAGCCCCAGGGACACGTGGACAGAGCTTCCTCCGTACACAACCACGGGGAAGCTGGTGAGAGAGAAGAAACGGCCATGGGGGTGAGCGGATGAGTCTCTTCCCCATGGGAAGACAACAGAGTAGTCCCAAGCTCAGGATCTTTGAGGCCCTTGGGTGCTGTGGGATGTGAAATTTAGGAGTCCTTGCAGGGTGAGAAGGTGAAAAGGGAGTGGGAGCAGAGCTTGGTCCCCTCCAGACTCTGGGAATTGGGGATGATGTGGAGGGGAGAAGAGCTGAACTTCTGCTCTGCATCTCCCAAGCCCCAGAGAGGGGACTGGGACCCTCCCTGGGCTTGGCTCAGCTGTCCCACAGCACCACCCGACCCCCCTGCCACGTCCTTTGGCCACGCCAGAATCCTTTTTGTCCGCATTTTTCACCCGTAAACCACCCTCCTTCCAGCCACAATCCAGCACCAGCATCCTCACCCTGAGTGTTTTCCAGACCCTCAGAACCCCGAAGCACCGGCAGGGCCCAGGCAGCAGAGCAGGCAGCACTCACCCGGCAGGTGGATGGACAGACAGACGTCCTCCTCTTCCTCTCCCAGCCCGTCCCAGTGCCACCCAGTCACTACGGGCTGCTCCCACTCCTGCAGCTGCTTATATCCCCCCTGGCTGTCCCTCCCCTGGCATCTGATCTCGCCCACTCAGCCCTGGCTGGGGCTGCAGGGCGGGTGTGCCTGTGCGCGAGGGCTCCGTGGGAGAGGGACTTGCGGGAAGAATCCTATTAGTTGATTAATTGGGGAGACGCTTCATGAGTAAGAGTGGGCTATAAATACACCTCTTGCTGCAGCCCTGGGAAAGCAGCTTAGGGGGATTGGCAAAGCGGGCTTAGGAGCGAGGTGATGGTAATTGAGGTGGAAGCTCTGCTCCCGGTGGGAAGGGATGTGGATTCCCACAGGGGCTCTCTGCAGCTGCTCCCAAGGCAAGGGGAGACGGGCTGGGCCTGGGCATGGGGATGGATGGAGATGGCAGAGAAGCCTGGAGCTCTCCCTCCCTCACACGCCTTCCTGGCTGGGTAACAAATGGATGGAGGCACAGGCAGCTTCCTGCATGGCCAGCTTGCCCATGTGGTTGGTCACCTAGAGGTGACCTGCTGTGGCCCAGGGCACACAGGACACCCTCCCCATGAGACACTCTCGTACAAGATGATGGGGTGAAGGCAGGACTGACCCTCCCTGAACCATGAGGGAAGGACCAGCCACCCCTGGGGGTGAGACACAGAGCTGCCACTGTCCCCAGCACAGCCTGCCCAGCCCAGCATCATTTCATAACTCCCAGGCTGGCCTCGCCTGACCTGATTAGCACATCATTAACTCCAGGTTTGCTGCTGCAAAGAGAAGACTGTGGGAAGAAGACAGAACGGCTCTACCTTACAATTGCCAGGCAAACAGAATTCCCACTGCAACCCTGTCCCAGCCACAGCCATTGTGTGGGATACCCCTCCCATGGGAATGGCTGGGGGACTGGCTCTAGGGATGGGGCACAAGGACAGCCCAGGGCAGCTACAAACTGCTCCAGCAAGGCCCCACTCATCCTCCTCACCTCCACCATCCCTCAAGCCCTTCCTTTGGGGCTGCACTTGGTTCTGGCTCAGCCCCCAGAGCTGAGCACCAGGATCAGGATATCCTTGCTTGGAGCTGTGCCTCCTCCCAAGACCCTGCATCAGCTCAACATCCTGAATCACCTGGGTACCAGCTCTCCCCAAACACAGCTCACCTGCTCCCCCATGGCCACTGGGAGCTACTGGGAGCCACCCTGGCATGCCAGCCCCAGCAGCCCCACTGCCAGGGCTTTAGCTGCCAGCACACGTTCCCTGGGGCCGGGACTTGTGATCTCTTTAATTGCACACAGGAGAGCTGCTTAGGTTCCAGATTAACGGGCACTATTTCTGCCACAGTCAGGGGGACACGTGAACTGTGACCTTCACGCTGGCGGGTCAAAGAGGAGGAGGAAAAGGAGGCAGCCCCACCTGGACACCCTCAGCCTGGCCAGGGCCCCCAGCACTGTGCCTGAGGCACCTAATCCTGAGCTTTGTTTGTGGTTCTTCATTATGCTCTTAATGAGGGCCCTGTGACTGGGGCCACTCCCGGCTCTGCAGGGTCTGCACAGCGTGGTGAGGATGGAGAGCAGGGCTCATCATGGGTCCCTTCAGCTCAGCCGGATCCCAGCTGGGTGGATTCAGCCCTGGCCAGGCTGGGGATCAGATAATTCCCCTCCCCAAAACAACGGGGAGATGGACAGAGCCCACATCCCTTCCCACGCTCATGCTGTGCTCCAAACCAAGCACTGTGGAAGGAAGAGGGGTTCAAAATAACAGGGAAGTGAAAGAGGCCTTCTTCCTTTTTCCCGTGTGATGAATGGCCAGAGGTTCCTCTCGTCTGCTCATCCCACCATCCCTGCAGGTCCATGCACTGTGAAGCACAGCTCAAAGAGCCACTTCCAGAGGGGTGGGACACCAGTGGATGTGGGGCTGGTGTAGCATGGGGGGGCCTGGCTTCATCCCTCTGTCCCAATGGAGAGCCCTGCCTTCCCAGGGAAGGGCCATGGCGCTTCCTGCATCCACAGGATCTGGAGAGAGCCTTGGTGCAGCCAGAGCCCCTCAGCAGTCAGGCCCCAGTGAACCCACATTGCCCTGCCAACCTCACCTGTGCCCAGGCGCTGGCACAGCTTCCAGGTGCCTCTGGCACCGTCCCAGCTCCGCCTCTGGCACTGCACACCGCACTCACCTTACATAAACACTCAGAGCAGGCACTGCTGATTTCCCAAAGCCCCTCAGAGCCCCAGGGCTTCCTCCCCTGATCCGGATTAAGCAGCATGGATGGCATTAATCGGGAGACAGGCACCTCCGTGCCTGCCAGGAATTACTGCCGTGCTGTTAAGTAACGGGAGCGAGCAGCACCGGTGGGACTGGGGCTCCAGCAGGTTTGGGGTCTCCAGCCCCACACAAAGCTGCCACCTCTGTGTGTCCCCACGGCAGGTGCTGGGCAGAGTTGCACCCTTTGCTGTGTGACCAGCACCGCCAGCCCAAAATCGAGCGGGTGGCCCAACTTCTCACTGGCCTGGCCACAGGTTCCTCTCGAGGCTGGGAATCCAGGAGGAAGCCTTGCAGGGGGTTCTGGCACATCTGTGCCGGTGGGCTGGGGCAGGAGGTGGGGGGCACGGCCCCTTTGCGTTGGCCAGGGCTGCAGGGATGTGCAGTGGTGCCGAGGGTGGTGGACAGCCAGGAGCGTGGCTTGGCACAGTGCTCCATCCTCATCCTCATCCTCATCCTCATCCTCATCCTCATCCTCATCCTCCTCCAGCAGGAATCATTCTCCAGAATCTCTATCCCCCTGGAGCTGCCAGGCGCTTGGACAGAAGACGGTGGCTGCTGCTCATCTGTAATTAACTGCTGCTAATCACCCTGGCAGCTCGAGCCACCGCACGCGTGTGGCCCGGCTCCCGCCCGGCCACGAGGAGTAAAACCTCTGGGGCTGCGCCCAGGAGCTGCGATGCTGTCCGGACCCTGTCCTGCTGGGAAAAGCTTCTCTCCTTCCCGACCCCTCCCCGGAAGCCCCCGAACCCCAATTCCCTCCCACCTGCAGGCAGGGCACGCACAGGTGGGGTGACGCGAGTGCCCCTGTGGGTGCCCGGTGCCCGCAGCAGCTCCGTCTCTCTCTGCCAAGGGCAGAGCTCGGCCACAACGCGGGTCCCCGGGAGTGGGCAGCCCATCCCCTGCCCACCGCCCCAAACACATTTCAGGAGCTTTCTGCCATCCTGCACCACTGGCAGCCTCTCCTTCCGGGGCTCTGCCCGTCCCTCACCCCCGAGGAAGAAGAGCAGCGGGAGCAGCAGGAGGCGGAGCGCGCTTCGGGAGTGTCCCCGCTGTCCCCGCCGTGCCGAGCCCGCGTGGCCGCTGCCTCGGCCCGGTAGCGGGGCTGGAGGAGGAGCGAGGAGGCCGCTCCTGGGGCTGGGGAGAGCGGGGCGCACGGAAGGAGGAAGAGCGCGGCCGCCGCGGTGCCGAGCGAGCAGCGCAGAGCGGGGCAGCCTGGCCCGTGGGACGGGGACCGAGGGCATCGCGGTGGGCACTGCGTGACCCCGAGCTGCCCCCCGATGAGCAGCGTGGCGGGCAGGGGGCCGGTGTGACCCACCGGGGGAAGCCCAGCAGCATCAGCGCTCCGCTCCCGCTCGGCTGCACCCCAAAAATCTCAGCTCTCTGCACACAGCTCCCCACAAGAGCCACGGGGGCCCCGCACGGCGTCTGTGAGGGACGGTGAGTGTGTCGGGTGAGGTCGGACCCCTGGGTGCCACCAGCGTGGCCTGTCCTCGCCATGCACCACGGCGGGATGGTGGCCCAGGGCCACCTTTCCTGTGACCCCGCTCTCCCCCCCACCGGAAGGATCCGCTCGCTCATCTGCCCCCGTGTTCCCTGCAGGCTGCAGCCTCCTTGATGAGGATCATCCAGACCCCCAGCCTCCCCCAGCTGCCCCCCTGGCGCTCCTGCCACGCTGCCTGCCCGCAGGGTACCCCGTCCCCGTGAGCATCGCCTCGGGCGCTCCCTGTCACCCGCAGGGACCCGCAGCCAGCACCGCGCTCGGGTACCGGGGGCCCGGTGTCCCCCCTCCACCCCCTCCTTCACCCGCCCCAGCAGCCCCCGTGACTGCCAGCGGCCCCCGCTGAGCTGGATGTGGCGCTGGGACGGGGACACGGCGCGGCAGGATGGCGGCAGCAGGGTGGTACCACCGCGACATCAGCCAGGTGGTGGCCGAGGGGCTGCTGGCCAAGGCCGGGCGGGACGGTTCCTTCCTGGTGCGGGACAGCGAGTCGGTGAAGGGGGCATACGCCCTGTGCCTCCTGTGAGTCCCTGCCCTGCCTCTGCGTGTGGCTTCTGTCTCTTGTCCCTTGCCTGCCTCCCTCTGTGCCTCTCGCTGCTCCGGGCACTGCCAAAACTTCACGGAAGAGCCTTCTGCAGGGATGCCGGTGGGGTGAGAGGGCTGGCAGCTCCTTGGCGCCGGGGTTTTTGAGAGATCCCCGGATCAGGCCAGTGGAGAACCCTGTGTCCTCGGGAGCAGGATGAAGGCTGGGCCCACAGCCCTGCCCACAGCCGTGGCTGCTGAATGGATAACCCCAAATCCAGGGCACACTGAGCTGTTTGGGGCTGCCTGCTGGCCTGTGAGCATCTCCCGTGCTGGGGCTTTGGGGCTACAACCCCCAATATGGGGCCTCTTGCCATCCCTACACCTGGAACCAGGTGTGCAGCCCCTGAGAGCACTGCTGCCTGCCCCCTTCCTGCTCTGCACCCCTCCTGCTCTGCACCCTTCCTGCCTGCCTGTCGCACGTCTGTATGGGCAGGTTTGGCAGGATATACCCCCTTTCCTTCACTGGCCTGGCCCATTTTGTGGCACAAATTGTAAATGCGTGGTGCCAAGAGGCCTCAGGGGTGTGGGGCACGAGCCAGAGTCCAGGCTGGTGGCACAGGGTGGGGGCACAGGCAGGGATGTGCAGTGGTCCCACAGGCAGCGTGGCAAGGGCTCTGTCTGGCCAAAAGCCATGGAGCCAGGTGCTGTGGGCACCCCAGCGAGTGCTGCTGGAGTCACGACTGTCCCACGCTGTTTGGAAGCGGGGAGGACACTGCACATCCTCCCACAGACCCCGAGCTGAGGAGGATGACTTATTTCTGGAAATGCTGGCTCAGTTCCTCTCTCTGCGGAGGGGATGGGGCGTTCACCTCAGGGCTGGGCCCCCAGCGCTGCCACAGCGGGCTGGGACCCCTCACCTGCTCTCTCCAGGTTCCAGAGGCACGTCTACACCTACCGCATCCTCCCCGATGACGAGGGGCTGCTCTCCGTGCAGGTGGGTGCGGAGGGGGTGCACCCCCGGCCCTGCGCGGTGCCTCGGGGCTGGGCGTGGGCAGGATGCAGCTGTGGAGGGCCCGGGGTGCTCGTCCCCCACCCCGGTGCGGTGCCAGCAGCCTGCGGTTTGATTTCTGCTCGAGCTGCAGGATGCGGGCGCTTCGCAGCCACTCCTTCGGCTCGGGGCCGTCAGAGGCGGCCTCCCCACAGCACAAGGCATCCTGACACTGCCCCTCGCTGCCGCTGACCCTGTCACGGCCTGTCCCCCCGGGGTCTGTCCTGGCCTCGCTTCCCCTCCTCGGTGTCCCCTCAGGGTTTCTCCTGGTACCCAGCCCTCTGCAGCTGCCCTTTGTGCCCCCTGAAGGAGCATCCTGGGTGTCCACAGGGAGAATCCCTGCCTGCTCAAGGAGGCTGATGTCTCCATGCTCCTTCATGCTCCTCACCCCACGGGTCCCGTGTCCAGCTGGCACTCCCAGCTCACCACGGGCACTTTTAGGGGACAGACCCACCGGACACGGCAGGCTTGGTGCTGCCCTGGCAGAGGAGGGGATTTGATGGTGCTTCCCCTGCTCTGCCTCCCCAGACCATCCAGGGCATCCAAGCCAAGTGTTTCCGCACCCTCCCCGACCTGATCGGTGCCTACCAGCACCCCAACAACGGGCTGGTGACCCCCCTGCTGCACCCCGTGCACCGGGCGAGGCTGGACGAGGACTCGGGTGAGCCGGGGAGGGCCCGGGGGCTGTGCCAGGCTGTGAGCGGGGAGGGTCCCGCTGAGCTGGTGCCTCTGCCCACAGACGGGGAGGATGCCCGAGGCTGGGGGCACACGGTGCCGTGTCCCGGCGCTCCCCCCTCCAGCCGGACCCACATCCCGCAGCAGCTGCACCAGAGGCTGCAGGAGCAGATCCACAGCAGGTAACGCACCCCTGCCCGCCCAGGGCGGTGGGATGGGCGTGTCCAGGGGGGATCTTTATGTCCACCCCTCTCCCAGCCCGGCCAGTGACTTCATGGGCTTCATGGCCGAGTACCTGACCCACCACGTGCAGCTGGACCTGGAGGCTCTGTGCCACGGGCACCCGCAGCTGCGGCACCTCAGCACCGCACTCGCCACTGCCTGCCGGGCACTGCACAGGTCAGTGGCCTGGGGACGGCGGGGCTGGAGCGGGGACACCCCCCGGGGCCACCCACCTTGTCCCCGTCCCCTTTCGGTGGCTGAGTGTCGCGTCAAGGCACGGAACCGCCCACACTGCCTCTCGCTCGCTCTCTCCTCCCCTGCAGCGAGATCGACTTCACGCTGGCGGGTCTGGAGACCCTGGCCAGGGTGTTCGACCCCCCTGTGTCCCCTCGCAGCCCGGCCAGGGAGCAGGTGAGTGCCCCCACAGCCCCCAGGGACCTCCACATCTTGTGGTGCAGCCCAGACCCACAGCGAGGGATCCACCGCTCCAGTGCCGCTGTGCTGCTCCAAAAATATCCATCCTTCCCCTCAGGGTTTCCTGAGCAGCGATCCAGACCTGGAGCTGCTCCTCAACAAGATCTCCACTGTCAACCACCTCCTCTCTTCGCTGGAGAAGAAGGTGCCTGACCCCACATCGGGGTGCAAGGCGGAGGCACAGCTCCCCCTCCCCTAAATTCTCCCCTCTGTCAAACCAAGCTCTGGCGGCAGCACAGCCCGGGGCTCCCCGCTGCCCCAGTGCCCTCAGCACAGTGCCCATCTCTCTGGCAGGTGCTGAAGTCGCTGCAGGAGACGGTGACAAGGCACAACCTAGCACTGCCCAGCGTGGCCGTGGCCCCCCCGCCAGCTGCCAGGCCCCTGGCCGTGCAGAACTTCGAGGTGAGGCTGGGGACACGGTGGGACCTCGGTGCCAGTGCTGGGCAGGGCAGGTGTGGGGACAGCTCCGGAGCCGCGTCCCTGTGCGCAGGTGAAGGCGGGGAAGTCCCAGCGCGCGGCCCTGACCGTGGACGTGGAGTCGGGGACAGTGACCGTCAGCAAGAGGGGCAGCGGCTCCTCGGAGGAGGTGATCCCACAGGATAAAAGTAAGGGGCTGCTGCAGCCCTGCTGGCTGCCAGTGGGATTTCTCGGGCTGTAGGGCTCCCTGCAGAGGCCTGATGCCACGGGGATGGGCCACGCCACCATCCACACCCCAAGCCCCCGTCCTACACTGCCCCGTGGTGGGAGGTGGGGGGCCACCATCGCCCCCTGACCCCCATCACTCAGTCCTGCAGCTGATCAAGTACCAGAGCGTGCAGAGCAAGGTGAGGCTGGTGTGTGCCCGCGACAACCAGAAGAGCCTGAGCAGAGACTTCATCTTCCCCAGCGCGCGGGTGAGCGGCGCCGGCCGTGCCCGTGGTGGGGGAATGTGAGGCCCTTGGGAATATGGGAAACAGCAAATCAGTGGTCTCAGGGCTGAGACCACCCCTGCAAGCTGGTTCCTACACCTGGGAGTGATGTCCACCTGATCCCGGGGTGCTGTGCCTCCCATCTCCCTAAGACACCCTCACCACCCCGCAGAAGCGAGAGGCCTTTTGCCAGCTGCTGCAGCTGATGAAGATCCAGCACTCCAACCTGGATGAGCCTGAGCTCATCTCGGTGTATGTCGGGACATGGAACATGGGTAAGGGGCCAGGGGAATGTGGCCTTGTCCTGGGAGGCTGTTGTGGCTCCTTGTGAGCCCGGGTGGGTTTTGGGAGGTGTCCCAGGAAACCTCAGGTCTGAGCTGGTTGTCAGAGGGAGGAAGAGGCTGGAGAAGACACCAGCCTGGCTGCCTTGGGCTTTGTCTGTCCTGTCGTGGTCCGCTCACCTGGAGGCTCTTGGGGAGACAGACGAGCTGGGATATCCTGAGAGTTTTGGGCTGTAAATCCCAGCAGGAGTCTGGGATGCACACGGCTGATCCACGAGGCTGGCACAATGCTTCCCACCCCCGGCAGCTCCCAGCGACAGGCAGGGCCTGTGCTGGAGAGGAGCTCGGGAGCGTGGCACGTCCCCTCTGTGTGACCCATGCCCCTGCCCGCAGGCAGCACACCCCCACCCCGCTCCCTGGCCTCCTGGCTGACCTCGAGGGGCTTGGGGCACACGCAGGACGAGACCACGGCCTGCATCCCCCACGACATCTATGTCATCGGCACCCAGGAGAACTCCCTGGGCGACCGTGAGTGGGTCGAGTTCCTCCGCGCCTCCCTCAAGAGCCTCATGGCCATCGACTACCGAGTGGTAAGGGTGGGCACAGCCTGGGCCCTGGCAGGCCCAGCGGGGCTGGGCACCAGCAGCCATCGCCCCACGGCTCCTACCCCAACCCTCAGGTCCTCCCCCACCCCGAATCACCCCAAATCTGTGCCCCACGGACTCCATGAGTGCCGTCCCCAGGAGGCAGGGATGGGTCGCTGACCTACCTGCATCTCCAGCCCCATCCCCCGTGGCTGTGGGGCAGGATGGGGGCCGGGCAGGCTCACCCCCTGCCCCACCACAGGTGGCCCTGCAGTGCCTGTGGAGCATCAAGATCGTGGTGCTGGTGAAGCCGGAGCACCAGCGGCGCATCAGCCACGTCCACACCTCCAGCGTGAAAACCGGGATCGCCAACACGCTGGGTACGGATGGGGTGGGGCAGGGAGACGACCCCGAGGGAGGGGATGGCCTGAGGGCCCGGACAGGACCTCTGGGCTCCCCCAGGGTTCAGTGGTGGCATATCCCTGCAGGGAACAAGGGAGCTGTGGGAGTCTCCTTCCTTTTCAACGGGACCTCCTTCGGCTTCGTCAACTGCCACCTGGCCTCTGGCAGCGAGAAGACCCACAGGTGATGCAGGGATGGGGAGGATGGGGCTGCCCCAGGGCAGCTGCATGTCTCAGGGGGCTGGAGGTGCCCTGAAGGGGCTGCAGGACTGTCCCTGTCCCCAGCTGGCAGGGGCAGAATGAGGGTGAGGTGTCTCCAGCGTGGCTCACGCGGTGCTGCCGTCCCCCCTGCAGGCGTAACCAGAACTACAGTGACATCCTGCACTCCCTGGCCCTGGGGGACAAACGTCTGGGGGGCTTCGACCTCACCCTGCGCTTCACCCACCTCTTTTGGTTCGGGGACCTCAACTACCGCCTGGACATGGACGTGCAGGTGGGACCCTGCAGGCGCCAGGCCAGGGACGGGGTGGGGGAGAGGAGCCCCGGGGGTCACTGTCCCTTCCCCTGCCACAGGACATTCTCACCCACGTAGTCAAGAAGGAGTTTCAAGCCCTCCTGGCTGTCGACCAGCTCACCCTGGAGCGGGAGAAGAACAGGGTGTTCCTGCGGTTCAGTGAGTGTGGGCACAGGGGAGCTGCTCCTCCTGCTGGGACAGCGGCACCAGGGTCCCCAAGGCCCTCCCCTGTGTCACTCCCAGCTTTTGGGTGTCCCCTGTCCTGGCACAGCCCTGCACGAGGTGCCCAGACCGTGGGAGACCTTGGCGTGCCAGGGGTGCCAGCCGTGGGTGGGAGCCCCCCTTGGGGACTGTGATACCCCATGGGGACAGGCAGGGACCATGGCCCCTGTGCCACCTGCGTGTCTTGATTCCAGGTGAGGGGGACATCTCCTTCCCGCCCACGTACCGGTACGAGCGGGGCACCCGGGACACCTACGTGTGGCAGAAGTCCAAGCCCACGGGGGTGAGTTCCAGAGCTCTCTCTCTGAGCAGGACATCTCTGGGGACAGGGACTGCAGGGTGGTGAGGGGGTGATGCTCAGTCCCCACAGCTCCATCAGCCTGTGCCCTCCCAAAATGGGGTCTGGGCAGGATGGAACTCGCATTTTGGGGTGCTGGGATGCTGGGCAGGGGGAGCCAGTCCCGAGAGTCCACTGAACCTGCTGCTTTCCCCATTTCCAGATGCGGATCAATGTCCCCTCGTGGTGTGACCGCATCCTGTGGAAGTCACACCCGGAGACCCACGTGGTCTGTAACTCCTACGGTGAGTGAGACCCCGGGGACAGACGAGCCAGGGGTAGCCAGTGTCACCCAGGGCCCCGGGGCTTGGGGACTGTCCCCCAGCTGCCCTTCCCACCATCCAGGCTGCACGGATGACATTGTGACCAGCGACCACTCGCCTGTCTTTGCCACCTTTGAGGTGGGAGTGACGTCGCAGTTTGTGCCCAAAGAGGGTAAGGGCTGGGGTCTGTCACCCCCTGGGCCCGGTCTGGGGTGAGCCCTGGCACACTCTGACCTGCCAGGACCTGCCTGCAGCTCCTGGCTCCGGCCCCGAGGCGCTGGCCTGCATCGAGTGGGAGAGCATCGAGGTGATCCTGAAAACCACAAGCCGCAGCAAGTGCTACATCGAGTTCCATTCCTACTGCCTGGAGGGTGAGGGGGTGCCTGGGGTGCGGGGGGTGGCTCTGTGGGGGTGAGCTGGCCTGGCTGGAGCTGTGTCCCCCTCTGTCCCTCACAGAGGTGCAGCGGAGCGGGGAGAACACCTTCCAGAACTGTGACATCCCTGGGTTCCTCAAGCTGGGCTGGTCCTCCAAGCATCTGCCTGTGGTGCGCAGCCCTGGAGCATCCTCACCTACATCCCTCCCTCTGCCTCTGCACCCTGAGCCCCAAGGGGGGCTGGAGCTGTCACCACCCTCCAGGGCAGAGCCACCCTGTGCCCCCTACCCTGCAGCAGCTCCCCTGAGCACCCCCTCTCTGTGCACAGCTGTACCCCATCCTGCCCGACCTGGAGTACCTGGGGGACCAGCATTTGCTCCTCAGCATCAAGGGCGTGGAGAGCTGCGAGTCCTACGGTACGTGGGGACGGCGACACTGGGGCCACCATGGTGGCGTAGGGGTGCCAAGCACAGCCTCCCAGGTCACAGCCTGCTGGGTGTGAGGTTGGCAGCTGCAGCTCGGCAGGAGGGACCGTGGCACCCACCCTGCTCCGGGCGCTGCCACACACGGGGGACTCCCGTGCCCCCCGAGCCCTGGGGGTCTGACGCTGTGCCCGCAGGCGAGTGCTGCCTCGCCCTGAGGTCAGCGATCGGCACCACGGCCCAGCAGTTCGAGACCTTCCTGTTCCACCGCGGCGAGGAGACGGGCTCCGTGCGCGGCTGGATGCGAGTCCGGGTCCCCCGGGGCCGCTGCGGCACCCGCGAGAGGCTCTACGGTAACGGCGGCCGCACACAGCCCCCTCCCGGTGCCCTGGGCTCGGAGACACCCCGGGCCACGTTGCCCTCTGGCCCCCGGCCGTGGGGTGAAGCCAGACCTCGCTGTCTTTGCAGAGTGGATCAGCTTTGAGGAGGAGGACGCTGAGCCGGCGGCAGAGGCCCCGGTGTGCCCCAAGCCGCCCCCGCAGCGCCCCAGGTAACCCAGGAGGGCTCAGCCCTGCCGGAGCCCCAAAGCGGGGGGATGCTGAGCCCTTTTCCTCTCGGTGCTTCGCAGGAGCCGCCCCCGCAGCCTCCCGGAGCCGGCCACCGGCTACACCAACCCCGCCTACTTCATCTTCGAGGGAGTCCCCAACGCGTGGCTCCCGGCCCCCGAGGCAGCCCCCAAGAAGCAGGCAGAGGGCCCGGCCGGGGGCCAGCGGTGCCGGAGCCCCTCTGGACCGCGGGTCCCGTTGCCCTTAGAGGAGGAGCCGTGGGGTGGCCGGCCCCGCTGTGGGCCACCGAGCCCGTCCCGTGGGCACCCACTCCGCCCCCCCAGAGTGAGCCACCACAAGAGACCCAAGTCGGCCGTCTTGACGAGGGACACGGCGGGGCTGGGCGACTGCTCGCTGTATGTGGCCACTCACCTGAGCCAGCCGGACCAGGTGTCACCGCAGCGCAGGGGGGACAGACACGAGGTCCCGCTGCGCCAGACCCAGCACGGCCTGGAGCCGCCGCCGCGGCCCGGCCGGGATGTGCCGAGGCCTCTCGGGAAGCGGGGAGCGCTGGGTGCTCTGGAGCCGGAGGCTCAGGCTGCTCCTCCCGCCGCCCCGCATCCTGCCAGGGTGCAGTGACAGCTGTGCCAGCCCCGGGCACCCCTGGTGCCCTCGGCAGCTGCTCGCTCCTGCTCAGCCCTGCTCACACGGTGTTCCCGGAGGACTTTCCCTCCGGCACAGTTCTCGAGGCTGCTGCGCTGGTTCCTTGCAGGATTCACTTTGCTGTCACTATCCAGAATAAAGTGTCAGGGACTGGGTGCGTGTTTGCACACCTGGTTCTGCGCAAGGGCAAGGAGGGAAAGTGCCGAGCCAGGTGGGGAAACACCGGCTCCCGGTGTCCTGGATGGTCCAAGGAATTGCCCCCCACCTCCTCCTGTTCCATGGGAACCCTGCGCACCGAACCCTCGAGGCTGCCCTTGCCCATCGCAAAGCTGACCGGTGTCACAGCTCCTGTAGCCCCCGCTCTGCTCTGCCCGGCACAGGGAGCGGGGCACCCTCCGAAAACACAGGGACACCCTGTCCCGCAGTGTCCCCACTGTGCGATACACCAAGCGGTCCCAGTTTCGGGACCACGATGCCCGGGCTGGCCTCAAGGTGGCAGTGGCCACCTTTGTCCTCGGGAGTGCCCCGCAGGGCTGGGGGCCAGCGGGACAGCCCCGAGGACTGCGGGCACTGCGGGACCCAGCGGGGCAGGGGGGCTGCCCTGGGGCGGGCGAGGGGCCACGGGACCCGGGAATGGGGAGCTATGAGTCTCGTGGCTGAGGGACAGCGGTCCCCGTGCGTGAGGGGCCGTAGTCCCCATGGGCTGAGGGACACAGCCCGAGGGTGAGGGACTATGGACCTCGTGGTTGAGTGACCACGGTCGCTGTGGGTGGAGGGATGTGTTCGCCATGGGCGGGGGGACGCGGTGTCCATGGATGAGGGGCTATGCCCTCGCGGTTGAGGGGCCGTGGTCCTCCTGGAGAAAGGGGGAGAGGCACGGGAGAGCCCCCCATGCCCCATGTCCGGGGCCTGCAGGTGGCCCAAAGCCTGCGAGGGCAACAGAGGGATGGGAGCGCAGTGGGGCCGAGCCCTGCGGCAGCTCCAGCCTCCGCCTCTGCCCGCCTCCAGCCCTGCCTTCCCTGGGCACTTTGCTCCCGGCCGCGGGAAGCGGGAGCGGGCACACTCGGCACGGCGGGGCACGGCCAGGGCCGCCCGCAGCCCCGGCATGGCCCCGTCCCGCGTGGGGAACAGGCTGTCCCCGTGGGGGCCCCACTCCTGAGAGCCGCCCAGGTGCGCAGGTGAGCCTGTTTGGTGCCAGCCGGGACAGCCCTGCCACGGTCACGCAGTCCCAGCCGGGCTCCGGGGGCGAGGGACAGACGTGGGATCTGCAGGGCTGGATGGGTGCAGGGTGGGGTCAGCCAGGTCTCACCAGCCCTCCGCCACTCTCAAATCCCTCTGTACAGCCTCCTCTCTTCCCCTGCCACCGAGGGCCTCCATCCTTCCCAGTGTGGCCCCCTCCTCTCCTTCATCCTCCTCTCCATCCCTCAAATCTCTGTTTCCTCACGGGTTGGAGCTGCCCTGGTGCTGCCGTGGCTCGGCCTGACACCGGGGGCTCCTGCCCGTTCCCAGCGAGGTGGGGAACAGGGACAGCCCAGCAAGGGTGGAAGGGAACCCTCACCCCCGCCCTGCCCAGGGTCACCTCGGGGCAGGGGATGGGGTGCGCAGCGCGGGAAACGCCCGACCCTACTGGTGTCCCCGGGGAGGTGTCCGTGCCTTGGCTGCTCTTCCAGGCAAAGGGGAGGATTGGAATTAGGTCACATCTCCTTGTGCCGGGGCTTTGGCTGCACCAGCCACGTGGCGATTAGGGACAAGGGTCCTTCTGCAGGATGTTTTGCATAATTTCCCCTTGTTTTGCAATTTCCAAGGGCTTAGGCGAGGAGAAAAGCCCTGTTTTTCCCATGCTCCAGCAGCAGCCAGTCCCAGGCTCACCCATCCCTTGGCAGCTGCTCCAAAATCCACTCTCACTTCCCCTCTCCAAGCTCCTGCCTGCTGCTCCATGATCCCCAACACCACGATTCCCACCCTGTCTCACCAGCAGGGCTTTGGCTCCGGGGCAGAGTCTGCTCTGGTGTTGTCCCACTCATTCATTTCACTGGAGCTTTCCCAATGCCTCCATGAACCCCCAGGGCTGGGGGAACCCTCGGATCCCACTGGCACTGGTGCTGCCAGCAGGGCCAAAGGACAGTTCTGGCTGGGCACATCTGCAGGACCAGGAGCCAGGGGAAAGCTGCCATTCCTGTGGCCAAGGACATCACGTGCCCCCAGCGTGTGTCCCCATGGCCAACCCCTGCCCCTTCCCACTGGCCCATGGCTATTGCTGCATTTTCCAGGAGCCCTGGCTGCTTCCTGGGGAACACCAGGGGCCAGTCCGTAGGCACCACTCCAGGGGGATGCGCCTGCCATGGGCAAGGGATTCCCCAGCATTCCTTGTAGGCAGAACAGGTGCATCACCTCTTTGTGCAGCACCTTCCATCTCCCTGCTCCAAGTCCTCTTCCTGCAGGACCTGCCATCTCTCTGCTCCAAGTCCTCTTCCTGCAGGACCTTCCATCTCTCCAGCTCCACATCCTTCCCGTGCAGCACCTTCCATCTCCCTGCTCCAAGTCCTTTCCCTGCAGCACCTTCCGTCTCCCTGCTCCACGTCCTTCCCCTGCAGTGCCTTTCATCTCCTTCTCCAAAAATCGGTCCCCAATCTTGGCTCACACCTCAGGTTACTCGATCTCTCCTCAAAAACCCACAGCCAGGGATAGTTTTGCTTGGAATGTCTGTGAGGAATAGGAATGGGGCTGGTGGTGATGTGTCCTCAGGCTGGACTGATGTGATTCACTGATTTCAATCACTGCTTTTGGTTGTGACTAAGATGAGGAAGCAAGAAACCTGTTAAGATATAACTTGCCAAATGTCTTCTTCATCTGCATTTCTATTTTTCGGTGGTTATCCTCGAAGGAATGTGCTTGGGACTGGTTAAATCCTGCTGCTGGCTGTGCTCAGGCTGTATCAGCTGCCAGAAGCTGTGTGCCTGTGCTCTCCTCTGAGAAGCCCGGAACTCCACAGCTGCTCAGGATTTTTCCTTATGCATTTCTCACACTTGATTATTAATTTTTATTTACTGTCTTCTCCATATCCTAATTGCTTGGTGACCTGTGTCATGGACTCTGATTTTGGACACTGAACATGCAACAGCTCTGCTCTGGTCAGGCCCAAGGCTTTGCGCTCCCTTTCGCTCAGAGGCTGGAAGAGGAAACCGAATTTCCTGGTCTCTCATGCCCTCAGCAGCTTGGGGATGTGTGGCTGCCAGGCCAGGACCACCACTGGCACCTCACTTGCAAGCCCAGGTTTTCCTCCCACCTCTTTTCCCTCCTGGCTCTGGGAAAGCAAACCAAGTTCTCCCCACTGTTAATGTTTGATCAGGACCTGCCTGTTGCTCTCTGAACTCATCCCTGCAATAAAGGCGGGAGCTGTGGCGGGCCTGGGTGTTGGATGCGGGCCCGGAACTCAGCCCGCAACTCAAACAGAGCCCCGGGAGCGCGGCCGGAGGGGCCAGGTCCCGCTGTCCCATCTGCCTGCTGAGTCATTTATGAGCATCTCTGTCAACCTCGGGTGTCCCCCCAGGCAGGGCGTGGCAGGGATGATCCCACAGATACACCCTGCGGGATATTCCTGCCGGCAGGGAGAGGCCCGCTCATCCTCACGGCGAAGGGGAGCAGGAGGAGGATGATGAGGGAGCCAAGGGATGAAGGAGCCTGAGAGGACGTGTCCTTGCACCTTGTAGCACCAGCTCCAGCCAACGGGCATCCCTGTGCCCTGAGTCCTCCTCTGTCCTGGCGCCCGTCACCTCCTGGGTGAGCTTTGGACAAAAGGAACTGGAGATGCTCCAGCATTCCCTCCATCAAATATGGTTTTGGCTACACCCTCATCTCCACCAGCAGCGCAGCAGCTCCTGCTCTCAGGTTACTCATCCAAGCATCCTTCCTCTGTTGGGGGAATCGCTTCACCAGGGATGGTGGAGGGCGTGGAGGGGTCAAGGCACAGGCAGCCTTTGCTGGACACCATGGTGGGGGCAGGACCTCCCTTTTCCCTCGAGAAGGCAGTTCTGGACTTGGACAGCTTGTCCTCATGCCGACTTCCCAGGAGCTCACAGATCCCAGCCTTTGATCCTAACCCAGCACAGGAGGGGATGTCCTGCCTGCCTCGGGAGCTTGAACTGCCTTGAGCTGGGACTTGGCTCCAGCAGCTCCTCTCCTCAGGGCTCAGCTCATCCCTTCCCTACAGACAACACCCGGCAGCCGGCGGCTCCTCGCTGTCCAGGGACACTCTCTCCCAGAGGCTCCTTTAACAACCCTCCCAGGATTTCTCTGGGTCACAACATTCCCCCAGACAAGCCTTTCTTCTCCTCCCGCCTTTCTTCTCCCAAGCAGCCCTCCGGGAGCAGCGGCATTGTCAGGATGGTGCCAATTAGGCTGAGGCAGCTTCCAAGAGGCTGCGCTGGCCCCGGCCGGGGGCTGCTGGTTGCTCATCAAGGTCTCATTGTTCGGCGGCCGTGGGGCTGTGCCCGGCGGGGCCGGCGCGGGGCTCTGTCCCCGGCGCGGGGATCTGTCCCCGGCGCGGGGCTCCGAGTCCCCGGCCCGCTCCCGGCTCCGCGCGGCGCGGCCGTCCCAGCGCCGGCTCAAAGAGGTGATTAATGGGTGATTAATGGGTGTCAGCGCAGGGGCTGCGGAGGGGAGGCTTTGCCGATCCCCCCCGCCCCGGCTCCCCGCGAGGCCCGAACGCGCGAGTTGAGAAAAACCAGAGAACCATCAAAGCGGCCGGAGCTCCTGGAGGGGGAGAAAATCTGGCAGCTTTGGCTCCCTTCCACGCTTTGTGCCTGACAATGGTCGGGATCAGTGACTAGTGTGCTTTTATGAACTGCCCCCTAGGTCTGGCTGGCAGAACATGGCCACTCCGGTGAGGACGTTCCCGGTTGCCCTGTGGACGCCGACGTCGGCTCCCTGGCCGGGAGGGAACACCACGGCAGCGCCCGAGGAAAAGTGTGTCTTTGACGAGGAGTTCAAGTTCATCCTGCTGCCCATCTCCTATGGCATCGTCTTCGTGGTGGGGCTGCCCCTCAACTCCTGGGCCCTGTGGGTGTTCATCTCCAGGATGAGGCCCTGGAATGCCACCACCACCTACATGGTCAACCTGGCCCTGTCGGACACGCTCTACGTCCTGTCCCTGCCCACCCTGGTCTATTACTACGCAGACCGCAACAACTGGCCCTTCGGAACGGGGCTTTGTAAGATCGTGAGGTTCCTCTTCTACGCCAACCTCTACAGCAGCATCCTCTTCCTCACCTGCATCAGCGTGCACCGCTACATGGGCATCTGCCACCCCATCCGCTCCCTCAAGTGGGTGAAGACCAAGCACGCCCGCATCATCTGCGTGGCCGCCTGGCTCGCGGTCACCATCTGCCTCATCCCCAACCTCATCTTCGTCACCACCAGCTCCAGCGGCAACATCACCCTGTGCCATGACACCACCAAGCCCGAGGAGTTCGACCACTACGTGCACTACAGCTCCTCCGTCATGGCCCTGCTCTTCGGGGTGCCCTTCCTGGTCATCGTCGTGTGCTACTGCCTGATGGCCAAGCGGCTCTGCAAGTCCAACTTCTCCAGCCCCGGCCTCCGGATGCCTTCCTACAAGAGGCGCTCCATCAGGATGATCATCGTGGTGCTCGCCGTCTTCGCCGTCTGCTTCGTGCCCTTCCACATCACCCGCACCCTCTACTACACCTCCCGCTACTTCCAGGCCGACTGCCGGACCCTCAACATCATCAACTTCACCTACAAGATCACGCGACCCCTGGCCAGCATCAACAGCTGCCTCGACCCCATCCTGTACTTCATGGCTGGGGACAAGTACCGGGGGCAGCTGCGCCGCGGGGCTGTCCAGCGCCTCCGGCCCATGGCCACTCTGGACCTGGCCCTGGTGTCATCCTTCACGGACAATGTCATGGATGGCAGCCACATCGCCAGTGTCACCCGAGGGACCGGGACCGCACGCAGCGGGGGCGGGTGCTGAGGGGGTTCTGCAACCTCAGCCCTGGGCTCCAGGAGCTGCAGCCCCCCAGGACCCCATGCGGGCACCCCCAGGTCCCCAGAGCTGAGCTGCCCTCGCCCAGCCCTGCAGGGCTGAGGGCTGGAGGCTGTGGGTTGGTCCCAGCCCTGCCCTGGGGTGCTGTGGGAGGAGGGTGCTGGTGCTGGTCGGGGCAGGAGGGCCACCGGGCACTCATGGGAACGGGAAGGACACTGAGGAGGCTGTTGTGGGGCAGCAGGCTGGTGTTCCATCCCGGGCACTCCTGGGGACACGCGGGGCTGGCAAGTCACTACAGAGAAGGGACACTGAGGCCTCCCTGAGCAGGCACAGCTCTTCCAGATGACTCAGTGGTGACATGCGGGGACCAGACTGAACCTGGGGACGGAGCCCACGCTGGGCAGGTTCTCAGAGATATCCCTATCACACCACTGGCCTTGGCAGAGGGGGAGGGACAAGGCCTGGGGCACCTGCTGCCCATCACCCCCAATAAAGCCCCTTCCCCTCTCTACGCTCAGGCCTGGTTCTCCCTGCAGCACAAGGAAGAGGGACAGGACACTCACCCTCACCCCAGAGAAAATCCACTGGAGCAGGTCCAGAGGGATGAGCCGGAGCTCCTGTGGTGACTGGAAGGTCCTTGGGAATTTCCCTTTATGGGTGTTTGCTCCTCAAATGTTTACCCAGGCCTTTTGTTTGACCAAGTGCCTGCGCAGAGCAGCGCTCTGAGATTGGTATCAGCTCTGTTGACCCTCCCACGCCAGCCTGGCAGGGATGGGACAGAGAGAGGGACAGGGACAGGGCTGTCCCCATGCAGGGAGCCCCAGGAGGGGCTGTCCCCATCACACCCTGCGAGTCCTGCCAGCAGATGCCTAAGAAAGAGGCGCCCAGAGCGTCACTGGGGTGTCACGCCCCAGCCACCGCACTGGTCACACACAGCCACAGCCCACAAGAGCTGCCCAGGGCAAGGAGAGGGCCCCAGGGATGGCACATCCCAGCCCCACACCCCTGTCCCACCCGAGAGCCCCTCCCTTACCACTGAGCTGAGAGCAGAGAGAGCAGGAGACCTCCCTCCTGAGACCAGTTCAACTGGTAAGAGCCACCCCTCACCTCCCATTATATCCAAGGTGGCCCAGCTGCACCTGGGAGCTGCTTGGCTGCACCTGAGCGGTGCAAGGACCCTGCCAAACACTGCCCCAGCTGGAGATGGCACTGCTAGGGAGGGGACACATGGGGTGCCAAGGGCACCCACATGGGCAGTGCAGGGGTATAGCCACGGTGCTGCCAATCCCAACCTCTGGAACACACACAGACGGGAGTTGGGAGGTTGGAAATCTGTATTGGGTATGGAGATAGCAGGAAAGGCTCATCTGGGGCCACGTGGTCCTGGCTTAGGCCACATCCACAGGTCCCCAAGTCCAGGAGTGTCCCCCTTCCACCCCAGGGCAGGCTGTCCCCCCCCAGGCTGGTCCCACTCATCGTCAGGATTCCACCCCAAATACCCCATGTAAATCCCTCCTCCCATGACAGCCCCTCCCTCAGCTGGTGGTGACCTGGTTATCCCAGGGGGACCGTGCCCATTGCTGGCCCCA
The DNA here is from genome assembly GCA_013398015.1 of Oreocharis arfaki. Taxonomy (NCBI): domain Eukaryota; kingdom Metazoa; phylum Chordata; class Aves; order Passeriformes; family Paramythiidae; genus Oreocharis; species Oreocharis arfaki. Next base: position 46,390 of record VZRR01012457.1, read on the forward strand.
GCCACACACCAGCCCCTTGCAGGGGACAGCTGTGTCACCCACAGCCCCTCCAAACCCCTTACGAGGGGGAGCCTTTCCCAATCTCTCCCTCGCTTTCCCCTCACCTCCCACCTCCCGCTCAGGTTGGAAGAGCAGAGGGCCAGAGTGGGGACTGTCCCCCGCATGTCCCCCATGCCAGGCTGGCTGAAATTGCCCCTGCAAGAGCCCTCGTGAGCCAGGCCGGGGCAGGCGCTGGTGGCACTCAGAGGATGTGCAGCTCGTCCGACTCAGACAGCCCGTACTTGGTCTTGTTCTCGTTGAAGAGCTTGAGCAGGGCACTGATGTAGAGCTCGTGGTACCGGTCCACCAGCTCCCGGCTCGGGTTCTCCACCCTGGGCACGGCCACCGGCTCCCCCACTGGCGGCAGGGGACAGGTCAGGACGGTGGTGACACACTCGGCTTGTTGGGGACACAACCCAGGAGGTGCCTTCCAGCACCGCCCACTGTGGAGCGTCCCCGTACCCGCCCACCCTGGGGACCCGCAGCCCCGCCGCTCACCCACGGTGGTGATGGGCCTGGCGTAGGGCAGGAAGCCGCGGGACCGGCAGGACATGAGGCCGCGGCCGTAGAACAGGCAGGGAGCGAAGCCCATCATCTTCTGGAAGCGCCGCTGGATGCTCCTCATCCAGCTGCCCTCCTCAAAGACCACCTGGCGGAAGAGGTCGTTCTCCCCAAAGGAGAAGGAGGGGACGAGGAACGCCCTGAGGAGGGGACACGGTGGGTGGTGACGGGGCGCTGGGGACCGCCGGGACCCGCGGGGGTGGCGGTGCCGGTGAGCCGGCCGTGACCCACCCGTGCCGCAGGGCCATGCGGACGAAGCCCTTGCGGTTCTTGAGGATGAGCGTGGTGACGCCGGGCCGGCAGGACAGCGACTCGGCCGCGCCGCCGATGACGATGGCCACGGCGTTGCCGGTGCCTTTCTGGGACAGCAGGTACCCGATGGCGCGGCGGGTCACCGGGTACAGCCCTGCGGCGGGACGGAGCATCGGGGCTGTGGCACTGCGGTGCCCGGGCACCCGATAGGGACCGCCGAGGGTCCCCCCGAGCGATGGCACCCGCCGGGACCAGGGCAAGGACAGTGCAAGGGCTCCCTCTGCTGCGGGCAGGGAGCGGGCAGGGGGTGGGAAGGGTGCGGGCAGAGCGGTGAGGGCAGGGTGGTGAGAGCGAGGAGAGAGTGCACAGGCAGGGTACAGGCAGCGTGCAGACAAGGAGCGGGCAGGGTGCGGGCAGGGTGCAGACATGGTGTAAGCAAGGTGCGGGCAGGGTGCGGGCCGGGTGAAGGTGGAGCTCAGGCAAGGTGCGGGCAGGGTGCGAGGTGAAGGTGTCGCTCAGACACGGTGCAGGCAGAGCACCGTCCCTGCCCTGCCTGCTCCCTGGAGCGCCATCCCTCCCGCGTTTCCCTCAGAGGGATCAGGGTCCCCCCGGAGCCCCCTGCCCGTGGGCGCTGCGGGCAAAGCCGGGCAGCAGCGGGGCTCGAGGCAGCCCCACCCGAGCTGGGCGGGGCAGGCACCGCTCACCCCCACTCATCAGGTACTCCCGAAACACGGGCAGGCGGAAGTTTCCGGCCAGCGTGGTGAGGAAGGAGCGGATGCCCGGGAACAGCTCCTCGAAGCCCGTGGAGCCCGTGATGAAGTTGCAGAAGGCGCCGACGCAGAGGATGCCGTGGGGGTGCGAGCCGATGATGTAGTTGTGGCTGGGGGACAGGTCGTGTGTCTTCACCAGCTGCGGGGACAAAAGGGGTCACGGGGACGTGACGGTGGCACCTCCTTTTGGGTGGTCCCATCGCGTCCCGACCGTACCTTCACTGGGAAATAATCCCGAAAGTGCTTCCACACGGTCCATCGCCGCAGGGACGCCAGTCTCCTGCCACCTGCGAAGCCGGGAAGGGCCACAGGGGATGACGCCCAGCCCAGCCCAGCCCAGCCGGCAGCAGGATCCATGGGAAACGCTCCCCGAGGACCCGCTGCATCGCTCTTCCCACCAATTTTCTGATGATGGGGGAGCGGGGGAAAGCGGGGGGGTGTGGTGCTCCCCATTTTCTGGGAGGGACCCGGTGAAAGGGGGACCCCACCCCCATCCTGCTGCAAAGCTGGGGGGAGGGGGGACACGGCCACCCCACCTTTCTCCGGCGTGTCCCAGTCGAAGATGATCCAGGCCAGGTAGAGCACGGGGACGAGCCAGAGGCTGGTGAACAGCAGGTAGATGAGGAGCAGGAGGCTGACAGTCCCTGAGGGAGCCGGACAGGGGGTGAGCGGCTGTGTGGCCCCCCGGGGAACCCCCCGCAGCCCCCTACTCACTCACCCAGCAGCAGGAAGCTGAGCACCCACTGCAGCACGGCCAGGAGCTGGAGCGCAGAGCGGACGTCGCGCTGCGAGGGCCAGGGCACAGCCAGCAGCGTCCTCAGGGCAGTCTGGAGGCTGGCCCGGCTGCCTGTGGAGAGGGGGACACGGCCCCCGCCCGAAACAGCTCTGCTTGTGCGCGGGCGGGGCCACCAGGCTGCCGGGGGGCACCCAGGGGTGCCCGGAGGGAGGTGGGATGGGAAGGATGAGCAGCTGGGGGAGGAGGAATGGGATGCTGGGGGGTGGAATGGAGGATGCTCATCCCCAGGGCGCTCTGGACCATGCCAGGATGGGGCCCTGGGCAATCAGAGCTGCCCCCAGAGCAGGGAGCAGGTGGGCACCCCCAAGCCCAACAGCTCCGTGCACCAGCGGGGCCAGGAGCGGCAGCACATCCCGCTCCATGCCCAGTTTCCAGAGGACAGGACCATTCCCGTGCCCTCCTTGGTGTGCTCAGGCTCACAGGGAATGTGAGGATTTCTCAGCTGGCACAGCACCCCCAGCAGGTGCCAAGGCCAGGGGCGAGGCTGAGCCAGGGTGGCCGGGGATGGCCATCCCACTCTGTCCCCACATGGACACGCCGCTGGCAGCGCAGCCACGCCGCTCCCCCCGCCACCCCTTCTGTCCAGCCAACCTTGGTGAACCATTAACCTCCCTGGGCCGGGAGCCAGGATCCAAACTCCAGGCACGGCCCCATCCCTGCTCCCCAAAACGGGCCCGAGGCGCTGGCCCTGCCAGTGCAGCGCTCCTGGCCAAAGGTCCCCCACGCTGAGACCACCCCAGAGAGCCACCCCAGTGTCACAAGAGCCTTGTTTTGTTGGGAAAACAGCCCCACATGCGCATGTTGGCCAGAGAGATGAGCAGGGGGACACAGGAGCGGCCCTGTCCCTGTGGCTCCCCAAGCCAGGGACCCCCGGGTCAGAGGAGAACCACCCACCCCTGGCTCAGGAAGCTGGTGGAGGTTCAGTTCTTCCCAGCTCAATCCAAACCAGGAATGGGACAAGTGAAATAAATTAAACACTGGAGCCATCTCTGGCCCACGGGGGGATTTTTCCAGTGGGGAATTTTTGTCCCTTTCTCCCATGCAGCACGCTGGGCTCTGAGAGAACCCTTCCACCCGCCCCACATCCCCCAAATCCCTGCCACCTGCAGAACCCAGTCCCTTCTTTTCCCCAGGGAAGACACGGAGCTCTTCCCAGCAAACTTGTGCCCACCAAACAGTTGCTTTTCAACATCCTTCTCCTAGCTCCCATTCCAGAGACTCCATGAAAGTCCAGAGCACAGACACGGAACACCCCAGGCTCTGCTGCCAGCCCCATCCACAGCGACGGGAGCCTCTGCAAACCCCACACTTGGAATTTGCAGGAGCACCTTGTATGTAACATCCCCAAACATCGCCCGAAATGTCACCCCTGAGGAGCAACTCTGTGTTTCCCTGTGGAGTTATCCCCAAATCGCTCCCAACACCCCCTTTCTCCTCAGCACTCCCAAGCAAGCAGACAGCAGTGACAACCACCAGCTCCTCGCATCGCTGGAGAATCAGGAACCACCCCAAGCCGTTGTGGGAATCTCTTACCGCTGAGGTTCTGCGAGCAGGCTGCGATGATGGTTTTCATGGTGGCGGGAGCTCTGTGGTGCCGGGGGTGGAAGGGTGAGTTGGGCAATCAGAGGGCGCCGGGTCGCGTGTCCCAGAGGCTTTAACCAGGTGACCAGAGGGACACCAGCCCTGCTGAGGGGAGGGGACCTGCTCCAGCCGGGATTAGCAGCACGGAGAGGAGCTGGTGGTTCCTGGAAGGGTCACACTGAGGGTGAGGAGCTGGTGGTTCCTGGAAGGGTCACACTGAGGGTGAGGAGCTGCTGCTGTGCCGGGCGGTTGCTGCTCCCTGGAAAATCCCCTCTGCCGGTGCTGGCAGAGCCTGAATTCCTCTGAGAATGGTATTGCTGCAGTCCCCTGGGAATGGAACCGTCCACGCTGGGGTATGTCACAAACACCGCCGTGTGACAGCCCCAGAGCCACCCAAAAATGACATCCCGAAGCTCCATGGACAGCAGACCGTTCTCACCACTCCCAGCCCCAGGATGGGCACTCTGCCTCCTGCCCAGGAAGCCTGAAGGGCTGGCTGGAGAGGGTTGAGGGGGAAAATGACGAGAAAGGGAAATAGGAGCAGCAGAGAGTCAGTACTCAGGTGGGGCTTCAGGCCAACAGCCCAAGGAACAGTGAGAATCCACAGGGAATAAGGCTCTGAAGCTGCTCCTCAGGATCCAGCTCTCCAGAGGAGCTCCTAGGAATTGCTGGCTAACGTCAGTGTAGGAAAGGGATAAGCACACCTGCAGGGCTGGGGTGGGAAAGTAAGAAACGTTTCCTGGGAGATTGGGAACCCACAAACCCCTCTCGTGAATTGTAGGGACTCAGTACCTGGGAGAAAGGACCACATTCCCCACAGGCTTCCTGGGTGTGGATCAACTCTGAGGACAGGGATTGCTGCATGGAAAACAACTCGGCTCTGCCACAGCCCAGCTGTGCCCAAATCCTGCTAACAGGAAGGAAAACCCCCAAAGTGTGGCAGAATCCCGGTGTCCCAGGGTAAGGAGGCACCGTGCAGGTGACGCTGCTCCAGGTGACACAAAGTGCCAGCCAAGCTTTGCTTTTATATCCCAGTATTTCTACCAGGTTTGGAACAAGTCCATCCACAGCTACCAGCTCCCACTGGGCACTTCCAGAGCTTCCAGCTGTCATTCCTCCTCACCTTCCTGCACACACCTGCCCTGTGCCAGCGCCCAGTGTGCCAGGTGTGTCCTCTCCTCCCTCAGTCAGGAATGGTGCCAGGGGGATCCAGAGTTTTCCCCCTTCAGAGGTTGTGCTGGAGGGTTTCAAAGCACACTGACTACTTTGTCTTGGAATATGGCACTATTTGTCCCAGTTCTGTCCCTTGTGGGCTCTGGGAGAGGGTCCAGGGTTCACCCACTGGAAAAGCTCGGGATGAAGAGCAAGGGAATTTCAGAGCAAGAAGCAGGCAGCACAAAGAGAGTTTATTTTGCTTAAAATAGAGAGGAAAAAAAAAATAAATACATCCACCCACAATACAAAGAGCAGTTTCCAAATCCATGAAGCTCCCCTTGGAGGCTGCCTCCGCCTGGGAGGGCAGAGGGAGCCTGACCCTCATGGAGCTGCCCCTCAGAGCTCTGGGGCACCCCCCAGCATGACCAGTGCCCCCAGTCTGCCACGGAACGCGAACCAAAGCAAGGGGTCACGTGTCCTCCTGCCATCCTGCCCCTGCCCATCCAGGGAATTCCTGGATGCTCCACCTATGTACACTGTATTCCCTCCTCCCTCTCCAGGTTGTTCTCCCAGGATCTCCAGGCCCTGCTGGCAGCCAGAGCATCAGCCCATGTTGTGCCTGTTGCCGTAGCCCCGGGGGTGTGTGTCCTTCCAGTCGTCCCAGTCCCGAGCTTTCTGAAGAGCTTCCTCATTGTCCTCCTCCTCCTCTGTCTCCTGCTGCTGCTTCTGCAGCTCCTCATCACCTGCACCTGCTGGAGGGGAGGGACAGGGAGGAAATCAAGGCTCTCCAAAGCCCTGCTGGGAGCTGGGCTTGCCAGGCAGCAGGAGTGAATGGAATGGGCTGGGTCGGAGGGGATCTTAAAGCCAATCCAGTGCCACCAGGGACACCTTCCACCATCCCAGGCTGTTCCAAGCCCCATCCAACCTGGCCTTGGACAGGCCAAGCACAGCCTAACCCAGTTGTTTTCCTAATAAAGCTTGGATTCTTCCACAGACAGGGGTGTTCCACACCCTGCACACATCCCTGTTTGCCCGCCCCCTCCAGAGGCTTCCCAAATCCCCTGTCCCCATCCCTGCTCCGTACCTGGAACCCTCTGAGGGGTGGACACAACTCCCTGCCTCCGGCGCTGCTCGTACCAGTCATCCACAGTCATGGTGGGCAGCCCGGGATAGCCGACTCCAAACACCCTGCAGTGGGACAGAAGCAGCCAAAACCAGGCAATGGAATCCCCTGGAATGAGCAGGAACACAGGCACGGGGCTATTCCATGATCCAGTCTGTGCTGAGGATGTAAGGATGGCACAAGGAGGGCTTCAGGAAGGCTTTGGGGTGACCCAATCGTGACCTTCCCATGCCTGAGGGAAAGATGGAGACGGCCTGGAGTGGTGGGACACAGGGAATGGCTTCCCACTGCCAGAGGGCAGGGTCAGATGGGATATTGGGAAGGAATTATCCCCTGTGAGGGTGGGGAGGCCCTGGCACAGGGTGCCCAGAGAAGCTGTGCCTGCCCCTGGATCCCTGGAAGTGTCCAAGGCCAGGCTGGATGAGGCTTGGAGCAGCCTGGGCTAGTGGAAGGTGTCCCCAGGACACCCCTGGGAACTGAAGCACACACATGGAAAGCTCAGGATAAACCACGTCCCAGCCACGACAGGAAACCTGGTTTCCATCCCTCTGTATGCTTTAGGTGCCGAAATTCCCACACGGATTTCAGGGTGCCACAACCACAAACGCAGACATGAGGGTACCACCTGGATTCCTGCACTCAATGGAACATTTTAGCCTTGACATGAGATCCCTGCCCAAAAGTGAGGTTGGATAATCCCAATCCATACCTGGCCTGGGCAGCATCCCTGGTGAGGATGAAGGGCTTCACCGGAGCTCTGGCTGGCCGGGAAGGGCCGCGGGAACCTGCTGGAGCCTGGGGATGCAAACAACAGTCACCAAGGAGTTGTGGGGATGAGAATTCCCCCTCTGCTTCCCAATCCAAAGCCATTAAAGGTCTTGCAGAGGAGAAACACCTCAGCTCTCAGAGCAATGCCCCAGGATGGACAATCCAGGCCTGAATTCAGTATAAATCAGAAATTCCAACTGTGCCTGTCCAGGAATCACTTCCTGTGCCTCAGTGCCACCTGTGTGACCCGGGATCAAAGCAGAGCTGCCAAGGCTGAGCTCAGAGCAGAGCAAGGAATGTTGTTTATGGTTCCAGTGGAGCATTCCGAGCTCATCCTTCCATGGCATCTCCAGGACACCTCGGAGGAACTGAGTCCCGTGGTGCCAAAAATGCCCCCCCCAAACCAGCCCTGCCCCGAGGCTGTGCCAGCACAGCAGGAGCTGCTGCTCCCAGCAGGCATGCCAGCTCACAGAAACCCTGGACACAACGTTCTGCACAGGGATTGCAGGTCTGTGGGAATGTTCTGTCACTCCAAATGGGCTGGTAACACCTGGACACGCTGCAGACCAGGAGCAGAAGCTTGACAGAAACCACAAGGGTGTTATTTCAATTTCCAAATCCAATTGTTCTTCAGAATTAGGGAACTGCAGGACGCAGGAAAAGCCTTTGCACAGCCCAGTTCAGCTCTGATATTCCAAGCTCCAGCATTCCACGGGCTGGGATTGTGGAGAACGTGTGGCAGCAGAGCCCCACCCAAAACTCAGAATTCAGAATGAAGGAAACCCCGCCAGCTCATGCCGTGATCGAGCTCAACTCCAACTGGGAAGCCACTGAATAAAACTCCAACTCCACCACTGAATTCCTCCGGGATTCATCCCCCCCAAGCCCATCCCACAGCACCCAGATCCCAGGAGAGCTCCCTCACCTGCCTGGCTGCATCTCTGCTCCTCAGGATCACCAGCTCCTGCTCGATGCTCTCGATCTCCTCCAGGCTGGTGCCGATCCATTTCTGGATCTGCAGGATGTAAAATTCCCGGATCTGATCCTCGTCCGCCGTGCCGCTCTCCACAGAGCTGCTCATGGAGGCCAGTTTGTTCTCCAGCTCCTTCTTCTGTTTGTACCTGGCTCAAACACAGCAAGATCAGATGGTGGAATCATTTTCCTCCAGCCCAGCCCAGCCCTGCTGTCTTTACCACCCTTTCTAAGAGGTTCAACACAATTTCATGGAGGTTGTGCTGGTTCCTGTTGGAATTTCAGCCTCTCCCGTCTGTTAAAAGCAGCTGTAAAACGACATTAAATTCAGAGGGGCCCCAGTGGTTTTATTCTTCTCCTAAACATTGAGGAATCCTTGGAAATCGAAGCCTTCCTAGTAAAATTAGACAAGACTGGAAACATCAGTCTCCTGGAGAGAGCAGGACTGAGAAAATCAACGGAATGGCTGGTTTGAGTTGATTCCATGTCACACAAACTGCATAAAACACTCTTCCAGCTTCTATCTCAGGTGGTTTTGTGTGTGCAGGTGGGTTTTTTTAATATAATTTTGGCTTTTTGATCTATTCAGGAACTAGTTATTAAAGGGGAGGACTCCCTATACAATAATCTTCCAGGCTAGATTTAATTTTACTTTTTCAGGAATTAGTTAGTAAAGGGGAAACTACTCCTGTGAAACACTTCCAAACCAAATCCTCGTGTCCTCCTTCCCTCAGTTATGGTCACCTGAAGAATGGGCAGTAAGAGCCAAGAACCTTTGGGAGCTGAGAGGACAAGGAGCATAAAAGAGTAATTCTAAAAAAGAAACCCTATAAATCATATTTTTCTATGTTTTTCTACCCAATTTAAGCAGGTCCAGCCCAGTTTGGACCTTCCAGTGCTGCCACAATGAGCAACTCAGGGGCCAAAATCCCAACCAAAGCACCAAAGGCACCAACCACCACTTTTTCAAGCTCTAATGAACCCACTGGTAGAAAACCTCCAGTCTGGAAGTCATTATGCTGCCAGCAGTGATTAAAGAACTAATGGTAAGATTAACTGGGAAAGATTAAAGAGCTGATTATAAGTTTTGGAGTAGTTTTTCCTCTGAGACCAGAAACTGGAGACACAAATGCCCCTCCCCAGCCCCACCCATTAACCAATGAGCTGCACCTCTTAAAACGAGCATTTGATGATCAAACTATTCCAATGCTCAGGGAAGCTCTTCCCTGTCCAACCCTGCGCTGCCTCAGGCTCCTGCTCCTCCCAGACCCATTCCCAAAGCCCTTCCCACTGCGCAGAGCCCACCTTTCAATTTTGGCTGTCCTGCTCATGGCCATGGCCACCAGGTTGGGCTGGGCGGGGTCCCGGGGGGCCGAGGGGCTCCCGGCTCCCTCCTCGCTGGAGGAGCCGGTGGACAGCTGGAAAGATCCCAGCCCGTAGTTCCTGCAGAGCTTCAGGAAGCGCAGGAAGTGCTCCCGAGCACTCTCCAGGTGCTCCCTTCTCCTGCTCAGGTCCACCTGCTTCAGCGTCAGAGCTCCCAGCAGCGCCGGCAGCAGCATAAATTTCAGGTCGGCCGAGGCGATTTCTTCCAGCTCCTCGTTCTCGCTGCGAGGGAGAGACCAGGGAGTCCAGGAAAAGGAATGGAGACGGGAAAGGGGTTGGAGTCATCCTGTGAGGGGCGGCTGGATGGGCTCAGCCTGGAGAAAAGGAGCCTCAGGGGGACTCTGCACAACTCCCTGACAGGAGGGGGCAGCCGGGTGGGATTGGGTTCTGCTCCCAGGGAAGAAGGGATGGGATTGAGAGGGAACGGCCTCAGGCTGTGCCAGGGGAGGGTCAGGTTGGACATCGGGAGGAATTTCTTCATGGAAAGGGCGGTCAGGCCTTGGCAGGGGCCGCCCAGGGAGGTTTGGAGTGCCCATCCATGGAGGCGTCCAAGAAACGCCTGGACTTGGAAGTCAGTGATCTGCTGACAAGGTGAGGATCGGTCACAGGTTGGACTAGATGGTCTTGGAGATCTTTTCCAACCTCACTGATTCTGGGATTCTGTCCCGCTCCCGCCCTACCTCTGCCCTGGCCGGGGACCGTCCCTGTCCCCCTTTAGACGCGTCCCCTGCTCTCACCTGAACAGCTCCAGCTGCGCCACCATGGCCGCCGCCCGCTGCAGCGCGTCCAGCCCCTGCCGCACCTTCTCCTGCACGGCCGAGGCTCCCGAGGAGGGCTCGGTGCTGGCCTCCAGCTCGTCCCAGAGCCGCCGTCCCAACGCCAGCAGCTCCGCCAGCCGGGGGCCGCCCGCTCCCGCCTCCGCCATCATGGGCCGGGAACGGCGCCGCCGCCACTTCCGGCGCGATCCGGAGCGACCGTACCCGCCCCGGCCGCCATCTTGGGGAGGTCACTGTCACTGTCATAGCCACAACACGGGGCGCCATCTTGGGGAGGTCACTGCTATAGCAACGACGGGCGCCCTCTTGGGGAGGGCACAGACACAGCCGGGCCGCGGGCGCCGCCATGCTGGTGAGGGCAGGCTGAGGGGCGGCGGCCCCGGTGGGTGCCGTGGTGGCCCCGCGCTCGCCCCGCGGCCGTGGAGCCCCCCGGGACCCCCGAGGCGGGCGGGCACCGCGGGCAGGTGCAGCTCGGCTTGGCCGGGGGCGCTCACAGGCCTCCAGTGCCCCCCACTCTTTTCCCTTCCAGGTCCTGCCTGGCGCACCGGCCCGCACAGGTCCTGGCAGGGAGCGCTGGGATGGAGTCTGGGAAACTGGGAAAAAAAAATGTGGATGATTAAGATAAATTGGCAGAACACATCCGTTCTCCCGCGTTATAAAAGGGGTACACAGTGGAGATCCTCGATAGTGCAGTGCTGGATGTCAATAAATACGAATTTATCTGTTTAAGCACAGCGTCTTCCTATTCTTGTCTATTATTTCTACAGTACAAGTGGGACATGTGGCCTTTCTCCTTTCTTTTTCATTTATTTCTCTCTTAAAATCTTTAAAATTCAACCAAGCAGGTTAGGGTTAAATCTGTGCTTTTAGGAGCAGGTTGTTTCTCTTAGAAATGCAGGTGATTGACCTGGCTGTGAGCAAAGTATGGATGTAGCAACCACTACTACTGCTTGTTACTACTGAGTAATTCTAACTCAGCCTTTGGGGATGACTCAGTTTACGATTTATTCAGTTTGTTTTCTTCATGCCTGTGTCAGATTGTGCAATAAATTGTTGTTACTCACAGAGCCCAGGAGCACTGTGAGTCCTCAAAACCTGTCTGGCCCCAGGTCCGGGCTGCTGGGAGGATCTCGTGGATATTCCCGGCGGGATGGCAGCCCCAGGGTGGTTCATGGCCACGCCAGTGTCTGCTCTGCAGAGGAGAGAATCCCGAGGCTCCCTCCTCCCCGGAACGGCTGCCCAGCCTGGGAGAAGTCAAATCCTTCCCTGTGAGGGTGGGGAGGTCCTGGGATGGATATCCCAGAGAAGCTGTGGCTGCCTCATCCCTGGAAGTGTCCAAGGCCAGGTTGGACGGGGCTTGGAGCAACCTGGGCTAGTGGAAGGTGTCACTGCCCACGGCAGAGGATGGAACGAGACGGGCTCTAAGGTCCCTCCTAGCAAACCATCCCAGAATTCCGTGATTCCAAGGGATGGAGAGCTGCTTCCCCTCCGAACCCCCTGCAGCCCCTGCCAGAACTGGCCTTCCAGCTACACCCAAAATTCCTCGGGCTGCAGCTGGTTCCCCCTCGGGTCTTATGGCTCTTACTCACCCCTGTTTGTCCCTGTCTCTCAGCTGAAGATCCCCACACGGACAATCCCTGTTTTTGTTTGTCGTCCTTAGAGCGCCACGACACTGCTGAACACGCCGGGAATAAAGGAGAACAGAGAGGGAAGGGTTTTTCCTTAAATACAGGCGTTTACTCATGTGTGTGTCTTGTGGTGTGATGCTGCACGGCCCAACCCTCCCAAAGGTCACGGCAACATCCCCCAAATATTCCCAGCAGCGCAGGTTGGACGGGGCTTGGAGCAACCTGGGCTAGTGGAGAGTTCCCTGCTCGTGGCAGGGGGTGGAACTGGGTGAGCTTTAAGGTCCCTTCAACCCAAACCATTCCAGGATTCCCTGATTCTGTGAGATGCTGATCCACGGCTGAGCCCCATCCTGGGCTTTCTCCTCCTTCTGGCTTCAGCTCCGTGAGCAGCACAAGGGAAAGCAGGTGCAGGTCCTGATCCACATTCCAGTGGGAGCTGCAATCCACGGCTGAAAATCCCGGCATAGCCTCGAACAGAGAGTCGTTCTTCCTCCAAAACACTTAATTACAAACAGTTTGTTGCCCTTGCTCAGATTATCCTCCTGGAATGAGTTACGCAGCATCCCTCAGTGAATAAGGAAATAATAGGAAAAAAGGAATAAATCAGCGTTTTAACAGCAAAATCAAAAGAATCCATGAAAATCACTCGCCGTCCTCCAGGCTTTGTTGTTTGCACAAGCTTGACCAGCAACAAATAACCACGTTCACACCAGCGTTCCTCCCTTAAAACCCCTGGAGGCAAGAACAGAGATCATTCCCACTGCATCCATCCCCTGGCTCCCGGCTCCCGGGGGATGCTCCTCCTCCTGCAGATCTCACATCCCTGCTAATTCCAGGTGCGGGCCCGGATTCCAGCTGCTCCCACTGAGAGCGTTGTCACGGAGCTGTCACCCCCTGCCAGCCTGACCCTTTGCACTCTCCAACTAATTCCGGCGCCTTCGCATTTCCCGCAGGATTCCGGCTGCACAGTGACCCCTCCAGCCTTTTCCCAGCTCTTCCCTGCCAGGCTTGGAGTCAAGGAGGGAGCGGAGGAGCGGATTCTGCATATTCAGCACTTGACCCTGCCTTTTCCCAGGCAGGAATTCCAACGGGACCTCTCTAGGAGGGATCCCGACAGCTCCCCTGGGCATTCCTTGCTATTGTGGCTCCTCTCCTCTCCCCCAGGCGCTGTGTGTTTGTAGTTACCAAATGCAAATCACATTTCCCACCCTCCTGGCTGGAGTTCTCACTCCACAAGATCCTTCCCGGTTTTTTTTTTCTCCTCTCACCAGCTCGTTTTGCAACGCCCGGCGGAGTTCGCAGCCCCTCCCGATGTCCCCTCCCTGCGATCTGGGATGCGCTGGGATGTGGATGGAGGGAAGGCATTGAAGCAATCCTGGCTTAATACCTGCAGCCCTCCGGATGCAGAAACTGCGGCCGCTTTGCAGCCTGAGGAATTCCTTTTCCTGAGGAATGCCGGGCGCTGACCCCTAATTGCATTTTAAAAGGAAAACTCGGGAGAGCTTTTGGCCTTGGGCAGCTGCGGTTTTCCAGGCGCTCTGGGAAGGGAGCTGGCAGCAGTCAGAGCCAGTCAATGGCACATTAACAACTGATAACGAGGGTTAACTCCCTCCTGGCACTCCCTCAGCCCGCGGATCCTCCCGAGCTACCTCCGACTCCTTCCCTGCTCGCACGGAAACCTGGAGCACATTAAGGGGAGGGGATGTTTTACAAGAAAAGCTCATGAATTGATTCCGTGACCCGGCAGACACCATTAGAAGTGATGGAATGGATATGGAAATGAGTAATGGCCCAGCTGGGCTCGGGCTGAGCGCGCCCAGCTCCAGGCAATGGGAACCAAAAATAAAGCGGAACTGCTGGAGCCTCCAGGCAACGCTGGGAGCCGCAGGAATCCACCCGAGGATTCCCATCCCATTTACCTGTCCTCCCGGCGCTGTGGAGTCTCTCCAGCACTTGTTTGGCCTCACCCTTTCTCTCCAAAGGCTGCACCAGCAGGAAGCTCATCCCATCCAAGCGCTTGGCCAGATTCCGCGCTGAGGGAAGTGTGGGAGCCCCCATCCCTGGCTCCCAACCCCTCTCTGTTCACACACACCCTTGGCTGGTCCAGCCCGCATTCCCAAGGATCGGAAAACAACCCTGCACTGCCTCAGTTTCCAGCACCAGCCCTGAATCCCAGGCAGCCAGTTCCCAGGCAGACAGAGACCTGAGGAAGCAGGGGATAAAACAGGAGCCGAGCCTGGCAGGGATCTGTCATTAGAGGCAAATCTGGGCCAGTGAGGAGCAGAAAGTTGAACGTGAGCTGGTCCTCAGACATGTGTGAGGAAAAGTGTGGACACGGGGCTTTATGGACACAGGGATACAGCCTCTCTTTCTCCAGGACCAGCTGGGAAGGACGTGGAGCAAAGATTGTCCTAGAAAACAAGGCCCAGAGAGTTATAACATATTTGTAACTTATTTATTTAAAAACACACACCAGAATCCCACTTACAGGGAGTACAGAGACTAAAGGTTCTTTCTTGCTTCCCCAAGGCCCTGGAGTTGTGTCCCCTCTCCAGGCCAGAATTCCAACACACCTGGTCCTGAGGGGTGGAAGGAGTGGGCTGAAGACCCTCAGTGGGCCAGAAGGAGGGGCAGGAAGGACAAGCCATGAGAATTCCACGTATTGAGTGGGCTCCCACCTCCGACGTGGGGACAGAAGCTACAGTGATGCCATGGCTAGGTTAACACACGGTCAGGTGTGGGTTTGCCAGGCTGCCCCAGGTAACACACCCCTGGCAGGTGTGGGTTTGCCAGGCTGCCCAGATAACACACCCCTGGCAGGTGTGGGTTTGCCAGGCTGCCCAGATAAAACACCCCTGGCAGGTGTGGGTTTGCTAGGCTGCCCAGGTAACAGAGCCCTGGCAGGTGTGGGTTTGCCAGGCTGCCCAGATAACAGAGCCCTGGCAGGTGTGGGTTTGCCAGGCTGCCCAGTTTTGGCAGCCCCCAGGACCTCTCCTGTCCCTGGTGTCTCAGCCATCAGGGAGAGCAGCACCATCTCCATGCAAATGGGGTGCTGCAAAGGGCCCTGGAGCAGTGTTTTCCCCTGAGGAGGAGCATCCTGGAGGAGCCCACAGCAGAATCCTGTTCCCAAAGGAGCTGCCTGTGACCCCCTCACCCAAAGCAGCCTTCTCATGGTGGATAACTCTTCCCCCTCTCATCCATCACTCCTGCCTTTCAGGCTGCTGTCAGAATCCCCCTGCAAAGGGACAACGGCCCCCCAGGGTCCCCGTTTTCTCTGGAGAAAGGAGCCTGTGGAATGATCAATGGCTTTTCCCAGCTGGAGACAGAGGGAGCTGCAGGAGGGCAGCTTTGTCCTGCCCTGAGCTCCGGGTTGGAAGGGACCAGAGGCTTCCCAAAATCCGAGGTTTTCCATGAGAGACCAGGCTTCCTGCAGAGCCTCCTCCTTGCCGGGGAGCATCCTTTGGGATGGGCTCCTGGTGCCTGGCCGTGCCTGGCGGGCGGCAGCACGGTTCTGCTCCTTACTTGCAGACGTGTCTCTGCAGGCTGCGCCGGCAGCGCCTGCACACCACGGAGCAGCACCAGCGGTAGCGGCAGTGGCAGCGCTCCGTCACCTCCTCCGTGTAGGTGTTGTAGCCACGGCCGCAGCACAGCAGGTCACAGCTGTCACTGCCCACCGAGCTCCTGTTGCACGGCCTGGGGAGAGAGGTGGCACCTGGGGGACCTGCACTCCCAGAGCTGGCGGGCCCAGAGCAGGAGGCAGCAGGATCGTGGAATGATGGAATGTGTTGGGTTGGAAAGGACCTGGAAGCCCAGCCAGTGCCACCCCCTGCCATGGGCAGGGACACGTCCCACTAGCCCAGGGTAATACCAACCTGGCCTTGGACACTTCCAGGGATGGGGCAGCCACAGCTTCTCTGGGCACCCTGTGCCAGGGCCTCCCCACCCTCACAGGGAACAATTCCTTCCCAATATCCCATCCAGCCCTGCCCTCTGGCAGTGGGAAGCCATTCCCTGTGTCCTGTCCCTCCATCCCTTGTCTCAAGTCCCTCTCCAGCTCTCCTGGATCCCTTTTAGGCACTGAAAAGGTCTCTAGGGTCTCCTTGGATCCTTCAGTTCTCCAGGAGAACACCCCCAGCTCTCCCAGCCTGGCTCCAGAGCAGAGAGGCTCCAGCTCTCAGAGCAGTTCCGTGGCCTCCTCTGGACTTGCTGGACAAGTCCACATCTCTCTTGTGCTGGGGGCCCCACACCTGGACCCAGCAGGGCAGGTTGGGTCTCACAAGACAGGGATTCGGGGATTCAGGGATATGCTGCAAGCTCACCCCAGCCCATCCACACCAGCTTCCCAGGCCGCTCAAACCCAGGGGTACAGGCACTCCTGGAATCAGAGGCTGGGCTCTTCCTACCTGTCCTGGGTCCCCAGAGAGCCCAGCTGGGGGTTTGGGGTGCAGTAGTCAGGAGAGTTGAGGAGATAAACCAGGTCCATCTCCGTCACCGGCCTGGCATCCCCTTCCTTGGGGATCAGCTGCTTCCTGGGCCCCACGAGCCGGTGGGTCACCTTGAGGGCCGCCAGGTACCTGGATTTGAGGTCAGAGGCGATTTCACCCAGCTCTGGCAGCCCCTTCCAGCAGGTCTTCACTGAGCAGGAGCCTGAAACCCCGTGGCATTTACACCTGGTATCCAGGGAGTCCCTGAGCACCTGCAGAGCACAGGGGAACAGGGGAGTTTGCCCTCTCAAACCCCACAGGTTGGCTCCTAAGGGCACCCTTGGGAAGTTCCAAGGGATGAAAGAGCTCAGAACTGAATGTAACGGAGCAATCAGGGGCTCAGCCCTGCTTCAACCCCTTCTGATAAGAACCTGATCCTTGGGGAACTTCCATGGGTGCTGGCAGCGGGGCTGGGGGCTTCACTCCACCTGGGGAACAGGAGTGGGTGGAAGCACCAAGACTGGATGAGCTGGGGAGCCCAGCTGGAGAGGGACAGGACGAGCTCTGTTTCCAGTGAGAAGGGTGGAAAGAAGCACTGGGAGTACTGGTGTGAAGTGTCAGGTAACTGGGAATACTGGTGTGAAGTGTCAGAATACCTCGAGCTGGCTGTGGAAAGGCTGTGGGGATGTCTGGGGGTGGGCAGCAGTGGGGGGGGGGGGGGTCTGTTAAACACCTTTTTAACCATT
>VZRR01012457.1:63372-140228 GCA_013398015.1 Oreocharis arfaki
CTGCTAACACACTTCTTAACCATTTAGTTGCCTCCTGATGTTCAGGACATCCCAAAAAACCTGGCTGGAGTCTGCTGCCTTAAATCAGAGACCTCAGCCCCTGCTGCGAGGGGTGCTGGGCTCCATCTGGCCCAGGGGGCTCGGACCCACTGAGTGACCCCTGGGGGGCTCCATGCCCCCCATCCCACACTGCAGCAGCCCCAGGGGGCTCACACCCACTGTGTGACCCACTGAAGAGTCCCGGGGGGCTCCACACCCCCCATTCCAGACTGCAGCAGCCCTGGTGAGCTCCACATCCCCCATCCCAGACTGCAGCAGCCCTGGTGAGCTCCACANTGAGCTCCACACCCCCCAGCCCAGACAATAGCAGTCCCAGGGGCCTCACATCCACTCTGTGACCCCCTGAAGAGTCCTGGGGGGCTCAGCCCCACTGTGTGACCCACTGCAGAGTCCCCGGGGGCTCCATATCCCCCACCTCAGACTGTAGCAGCCCTGNTGCAGCAGCCCCAGGGGGCTCACACCCACTGTGTGACCCACTGAAGAGTCCCCGGGGGCTCCACATCCCCCACCTCAGACTGTAGCAGCCCTGGTGAGCTCCACACCCCCCACCCCAGACTGCAGCAGCCCTGGTGAGCTCCACACCCCCCACCCCAGACTGCAGAGCCCCGGGGGTCCCGCACGCACCGCCCGTCCCACGGCTCCGTTGTGCCGGTTCACGGCCCTGAGCCCGGGCGTGCCGCCGGTGCCGGCTCTGGCGGAGCCGTCGGTGAAGGCGGCTCCGAGCTGGAGGCCGTGGCTCAGGTTGTCGCCGCAGCCGCCCCAGCGGGAGCCGGGCGCGGGGGGCTCGGAGGGGCCGGGGCCGCAGGAGCACAGCGGGAGCTCTCCGGAGGCGCAGGAGCGGGCGATGCCCTGGGCCACGGCCGCCGCTGCCAGGGCGTGCACGAAGGCGGCTTCCCGCGTTCCTGCGGAGAAAACAGGGATATTTCCTTCCTCCCCGCCCAGCCAGACTCTCCTCTCACACATCTCGCAGTGCGAGGGGTTTCTTTATTTCATCTCGCAGCAGGATAAACCCGAGGCCTCTCATTTTTAAAATATTTTATCCCGTAGCCCCCCATACCACACTGCCCGTACCCAGCCTGTATCCCCACCTCTTCCCCCGCTTTTTTGGAGCCCTGGGAGCTCTTTGAAATGGAAGTTACTGTCTGTCACCTCTCCGAGATGGAAATTGCACAAGATGGGCCCAGATGGAAGTTGCACAGGATTAACACCACGTAAAGGCAGGACATTTACCCCAAAACAGAAATCCGAGGCAGAAGCGACCCTGGACCGCACCGCCAGCCCGGGACGCTCCCGGGGCAGAGCAGGAGCAGGGACACGGCGGGAGGAGCATCCTTTACCTGTGAGCAGGTCGGGCCCGAAGCTGGGGGCGCGCTGGATGGAGGAGCAGTTCCACCTCATGTCCGCAAAGCTCCGCTGGCACAGGGCCTGCGTCCGCCGGGCAGCCCGGACGATGCTGGGCATCACCTCCAGGTGCCGGTGGCACAGCTGCAGCTGCTCGGGCACCAGCAGCCGGCAGTGCTGGCTCTCGTTCCAGGCCACCCCGCTGCCCGCCAGCCCGCTGTGGGGAGAGCTGGGGGTCACCCGGGGGGCCACAGCGCCCCGAGGGACCCGGGGGCAGCCCCAAGGAAGGGGAGAGATCCCTACTCACAGCCACTGGATGGCTGCGGAGAGGCCCAGCTGGCACAGCAGCGCGGTGGCGGCGGCGGTGAGGTGGCCCATGGGCGGGAATGGGGTTGGGATGGGGCTGGGACGGGGACCGGGAGAGGGGCTGGGGCTGCTCGGCCCCACCACCCCTTTTATAGCAGCGGTGGTGGCGGGTCCTGCCCCCCGGGGAGGGGAACAAAGGCGGTTTCGGGGCCGTTCCCAGGGTTAGGGACAGGGAGGGGCTGGAGGGGGGTCCAGCTGTCATTAGCAGTGACCGTCCCCAAACAGCACCTGGGAGGGGCTTGAGGGATGAGCACTGCAGGATGTTCCCCCAGCAGTGCCGAGGCCAGCGCTGACCACGTCCCCGAAGCGCCACATCCACACGGATTTTAAATTCCTGCTGGGATGCGACTCCACCACTGCCCCTTTCCAGGAGAAATTTTCCCTGATATCCAGCTAAGCCTCCCCTGGCACAACTCGAGGTCGTGTCCTCCTGTCCTGTCCTTTTTCCCCTGGGAGCAGAGCCCGACCCCGCCTGGCTGCCCCCTCCTTTAGGGTCAGCTCAGGCTCATCATTTCTATCTTTTTTTTTCTCATTTTCTTTACAAAAAGCTTTGAAAAGCACATTTTCCTTGACCCAGAGGAATGCACATCCCTGAGCTGGCACAGACACCAGCCCTGAAGTGCTGGCAGGAGCTGCCCAGGGTGCCATGGCCAGGGCTGCCACGTGCCTGTCACAAGGTGCATTTCTCAGGATCTCTCCCTCCCACAAGCACAAAACCAAAAGTGCTGCCTGGAGCCCGTGAGGAAGCAGGTAGGCCGGGATTTTCCCAGAGTGGGAGGTGACATTTGACACAAGCCCAGCTGACCCCAGGTTTTAGAACGGGTCACAGGTTGAAACCCACTTTTAAGGCTTTCACTTTCTCCCTGGCTGTGCTGCTTCCCCTCTCTCTGGAAGGTGCTTTTCCTCTACAGATCCAAACTGGGGGTTGGTTGTCACCCTCCCCGTGACCTCTCACCTTGGCAGGACATGCCTGGATGGTTGATCATTGTCCCCTCGTGACCTTCCTTTGACTTGGGATCGTGTGCACTAGAACCAGGACACAGGGCTTGAGCCATTGTCCTTCCCAAACCATTCCCTCGGGGTGCAAAGGCCACGGCTCCTTGTGCTGGAGCAGCGGCCCTGGAGGAAGGGCCCCAGGCCACTCCCAAACCCCGAGAGGTTACAAGGGCATTGGTTAAAGGGCAGAGAGAAAAGGAGGAACACAGGGACAGCCCAAGTCGGTATCCCCCAAACACCAAATCCCGTGGTTTGGGGTCTGTCCCTTGTGGCTTCCAGGTAAACGCCTCCTCAGGGTGTGGGTGGGGTCCTGTTTTGGGACCTGGAGGATCTCCAGGGGTTGCCAGGACAACGCTGGGGTCGGATGGCAGCTGGGAAGGCACCTGAGTTCCCAGGGGGTTCAGAAGCCGTGAGAACGGTCAGGAAAAGCTGCTGGAGAGCGGGAATGCAGAGACGAACCACCCCAGGACGGGCTGGCAGGAGGGAATTCCCTTCACAGGTGATGGGAGCTGCGATCAGCACCAGCACAGGGGGGCTTAGTCCCATCCCATCCCTTCCTTCAGGGTGGGAGTTCACCCTGGGAGCTGGGCAAGGGGAGCAGTGCCGGCACAGGGAACTGTGCACCGATGGCACAGGGAACTGTGCACCCTTGGCACAGGCTGCCACCTCCCACCAGAGGTATTTTTACCGGTCTCTCTTCACAGGAAAGTTTTGCAATGACTGAGCAGCAGGAAAAACACAACCCCTTCCTTTTAAAGCAAAGCCAGCCCTCCTTTGAAGGTCAATTCCTCTTTTTAGCTTGATCCCTGGAACGACCGGAGGGTGAGTGCTAAAAATACCCTCTTCCTTCCCCTCCCAGGCTGGGCCAGCTCTGTGGGTAGGAGGGAGGCAGGAGGGGATTCCCAGCCCAGGAGAGGCTTCCCTTCCCCAGCTGGGGCTTCACTGCCAGCGGGGAGACCAAAGCAGCCGGGAGAACATCGGGAAAGGTCCCCCCCACCTGGCTGGTGTTGGCCACCCCAGGGACACAGGGAGGGGACAGCTCCAGGAGGGGCTCGAGGGGCAGAGCTGCTGCTGGGTCGGAGCTCCTGGGATGAGGCTTTAGCGGAGGAACAGCAAAGAGTTGTCCTCGATGGCCAAAGGTTGGTGTCCCTCAGTCCTGGGACTCGGACAGGGGCCAAAGCAAACACCGCTGAGAGGTTTGGGACCCTTGCGAGCACGTGGGGTCCCCATGCACTGTCCCAGCTCCCCATGGCCTGCGGCTCCCAGACTCAGGAGGAGCAGCTTCAGGGCCCTTCCAGGGGTTCTCCTGCCATCAAAGTGTCCCCTCAGAACCCGGTGACCTCTGTCCCCCACCCCACCCTCACCTACCGAGCCACCTCGTGAGGAGCCACATCCCTTTGCGTGGCGGCCGTGCCGGTGACAGTGACGCAGGGGGTGGTGGCACGTGGTGATGTGGCACTGACGTCCCAGCTGCTGCCACAACCCAGGGGCTGGGGATGAGATTCCTGCTGCTGGCGGACACTGGGAGCAGCCCGGCCCCTCTGGAGGCTAGGGACAGCGGGACGGTCACCCTGGGTGGCAGGAGCCCTTCCTGCCGTGGAGCTCTGCTCTCCTGCAGGGAAACCGGCCCCTTCCTCTTTCCAGAGCAGAGCAGAGCACGGGACAGGTACCGGGAACAGGCTGGGGGTGGCAGGGACCTGCTCCTGCAGAGCCACCTCCCGGTGCCCCCCCGTCCCCACAGCCACACCGAGCCCCAAATCCGGGAGCAGGGTCAGCGGATGGGTCCTCGCTGCGAGGATACAGCGGGAGGTGACACGTCCCAGTGACAGAGCTGCCCGTGCCCACGGCAGCGTCCCTGTGCAGGCAGCCCGGGCACAGCCGGGAGGGAGCACCCAGCTGCAGAACGCGTGGCAGCATCTGTCCCCCCCCAGCCCGGGGAGGTGACACTGCAGGGCTCTGCAAGGCAGGGGGGACACGTTCCGCATCTGCCACAGCCCGAGGCGCCTCGGGATGGAGGGCCCAGCCCGGCCGGAGCCCCCGGAGAGCAGGAAAAGTGTCATGAACGACACGCCCGGCCTCGCCCCCGGGCTGGGAAGAGCTGCCAGGAGAGCTGTGCCAGTCACGGAGCCGCTGTGGCAGGGAGGGATAATGGGAAGCAGCCCTACGGATGGCAGGGACACAGGGTGGTGTCCTGGAGGTGCCACCAGCCTCTCGTCCCATCCCGAAGCCACGGGGAAAGCGCCACGTTCACCAGGAGCGCATCCCGGGCAGCCAGAACGCGGCACGAGGATGGGCTGTGATGAGATCCAAAGGATTTGGGAACGGGCACTGCAAAAATATCAGGGAAAATAAAAGAAATTGTACCTCCAGCAGCCCTCTGGGGTGGGATGTTCCTTCGGCTGGGTGAAAGGATGCCTTATCTTCCTTCTCTTATCAGGACTAGGGAGATTAAGGTTAATTGAGGCTCTGTCTGAACACAGAGGAGGAGAAACGCTCTCCTCACTCTGCCAGGGTGGCCTGAGGAGAGAGATCTGCCAGGCACTTCCCAGGATATCCTTCGGCTCCTGCAGCAGATGAAGCTCTGGATTATGTCCAGGGGAAAAAAAAAAAAAAAAGAAAAAGAGGAAAAGAAGAACTGCTGTAATTGAAGTGAGTTGAGGGAAGGTAATTTCCGCCCGGGTTAGTGAAACAGCTCGGTGGAAATTCTTGATAAAAATCTATTCTTCTTTGAAAATGCAGATCCAGGGAAATGTGAAGGCTTTCCACTGGAAAGAATGACTTCTGCTGGATTTCTCAACCAGTTCTCTAGAAAATTTGTCAATGGTCACAACATTTTAATCACCGCTGCTTTTTTTGTCAGACCAAAATTTACACTCCCGCCGCCCTCCAGCCCGACACGAAAATGCAACATTTTTGGCATCGCCGCTTTATTTGTTCAAAATTTAATATTCTACAGATCTTCTGCCCTCCTTTCGGATCAAGAAAACGCTGGAGATGCCAAGACACGCCTGGGATAGGGAAACCATTTCCCCTAAAGCACGGGAAGCTCCGGATGAGGAGCAGCACAGAACTCAGGACAGACCCCGGGTTTCTCTTGGCCTCGTGCTGGTCCCGGGGACACAAACGTGGTTTGGGGCCACCTTGTTGTCCCCTGGGCCAGCACAGGCTCAGCCCATGCCGTGCTCCTGGCCAAGCTGCTCCTGGGGCTGGGAGAAGGGGTCATTGCCCTCAGAATCAATTCTTGGCAAATCCGTGAGACCACAACCTGGGATCCCGTTTTCCTTTGAGCTGGGAAAGCACACGGACATCAGCAGCGGCGATAACCCAACACCACCGCCCTGGCTCGTTTCCCACACCTTTGCAGCCCCTCCTTGGCCTGGGAAGTTCTGCCTCTTCCCCCCCTGTGTAAAGCCCCCTTACCCTGGGCTTTACGCCCTGTTTTTTATTGGAAAAATCCTCTAAGATCAAGCCCAGTTATTTGGGAGCCTGTTCCGTGGGGTAAAACCAACCCCAGGATTCTCCCCCCCCGCCCTGTTTTTTAGCACGTTTTTCAGCAGATGCTTCAATCCCCAGAGAAACTTCAGGATCAGCAGCCGCCGTCCCCAAGCGCCACTGCCCCGAAGGGGTCAACCCCCGCCAGCTGCTGCCACGCAGGGACACGACACTGGGTAAACAGGGCTGGGGACACTCAGGGTGCCCGAGGCAGCGCCTGGCACCGAGTGCTGGCAGCACATGGTGTCCCTGAGCAGCCGGTGGTACGCGGTGTCCCCGCCCGTCCCCAGCTCCGAGCCTGACGCGAGGAAGATGCCGGTGGGAGCGGCTGCACGAAGGGCAGGACGTGTAACGGTGACACGAGTGGGAAGCACAGCCTGGGAAGGGGTTAAACGAGGAGCAGAGGCCGCAGAAATGCCCCAGAAACACCCAGCGAAGGCACTTTGGGGCCCGAAGTGTCCCTGCAGTGTCACCGAGCGCTGGGGCTGAGGCTGGCGCGGCATCAGGGGTGTGCTGAGCTCATCCACCTGCTGTCCCAGCACTTGGTGGGCACTAGGAAAGGAAATCCCTGCCCC
This sequence comes from Oreocharis arfaki, assembly GCA_013398015.1. Taxonomy (NCBI): domain Eukaryota; kingdom Metazoa; phylum Chordata; class Aves; order Passeriformes; family Paramythiidae; genus Oreocharis; species Oreocharis arfaki. Next base: position 70,203 of record VZRR01012457.1, read on the forward strand.
AGGGACAGTCTGAACTCACCTGGGGGCACCGGGAAAGCAAATCCCTGCCCCAGACAGCTCAGGTGCCACCCGAGGACAGGGGACACTGCAGGGGAGAAGCCCCGGGTGGGCACAGCAGCTCCTGGGACACTCCATGCCCAGAGCCCAGCTGGCTGTGGCTCCCCAGGGACATCAGCTGGGGACAGAGGCAGGGAGCACCGGGATGGGAGAGCACAAGGGCCGTGGTGGCTGTGGCACCGGGACTTGTGTGACCCGAGAGGGGCACGGGAACAGGAGCTCCAAGAGGAAGGTGTGTGGGAGCAGGAGACCCAGCAAACAGCAGCTCTGGAGCAGGGGCTGGGTTTCCCCCTGTCCCCAGGCTCCTGCAGGGTCGTGGCACAGTGACAGGCTCCCCTGCCTTGCTGTGACAGGGCACAGAGCTCTGGATCACAGGGAAACTGAGGCACGGGGGGAAATGTGGGGGCCACCAAAGTCACCAGGGGTCCTGGAGCTGGGTACCCAGCAAAGGACAGGAAGCTGAAACCCTGACTTATTTTACACCAAAAATGCCCTTTTTGCTTCCTGGTAAAACCATGATAAGCTCAAAAGGAAAAAAAAAGGAAGAAAATGAAGTAATTGGGATTTTAAGTAACTTCCAAGCCCTTTCGTTCTCACAGCTCCACCCACCAGGTGTGTGGAGGTGACTGGGCCCAGCTGGGGACTTCCAAGGTGGAACCAAATGGATGTGAAACTTTCAAGGTTTCACTGCAGCCTCAGTTTTATCCCTCCTGGAGCTGGCCCAGCCCTTCAGGTGCTCCCACTCTGCCCTGGGAAGCTGGACAGGTCACTCAAGGGACAGATGGACACCACCACACAGTGACAACCCCACTCAACACCTCCTCTTGCTGCCTTCCTGAGCTGGGGTCTGAGCCCCTGGGTCATCCCTGGCTTTGGGGGATGCTCAGAGGGTGCCAAATCCGTCCAGGACCACGATTTGGGCAGCACTTACCCCGTGCTGGGACCAGCTGCCCCTGCCACTGTCACCTCAGGGGTCCTGGCACCGAGGGTGGGACATCTTGTGCAGGCCAGAGACAGCATAGACTCCCACTTCTCCCATTCCTGCTGTCCCAGTGGGTGAGGGCAGAATTCCTCCCAGCATCCGCAGCAGGGAAAGGCAGCAGAGAGGTGGGCAGGGTCCCACAGAATCCCCCTCCCCACTCTGGCACTGCAAGCCACCACCAAGCACCATTCCCATTCCCGTTCCCTGGCTGCTTCTTCCTGGATGAGGGAACACTTCAGGAGCAGCAGCAGGGATCTAAAGTGCTATTGAACCTTGTTAAAGGGGTACTGGGCAAGCTGGGAAACACCCAGGTGGCCCCAACGGAGACAATTCCCATTCAGCTGAGCGTGATGTGGAGGAAAGGGGGTGATCAATGCAGCCAGCCCAGGGCTTGGTTTCTAGTGCCGAGTGATGGGAATGTGTGATGGCACCCCAAATCCCATATTCAGTTCCTGGCAGGGATCAGAGGGGATGGGGGAATCTCCCTTCTGGAGAAGGGGAGGTGGCTCAGAGCCCAGCACCCCCCACGCTCCCGCCCCTGGGTTCACAAATCACGCAGGTACCGGTGAGACCTAAACCACAATAATATTATTAATATTAATATTATTAATAACAATTAGAGTTCTGAGCCATGGCTGCAGGTCTGGGCTACACTTTGGTGATGCTGTCAGGTGGCCTCTCCTCAGCTGGCCCCTCTCCTTTGGGATGGGGCTGGGAGGCTCCCACCCTGTTGCTCCTGAGTCCCGCACATCCCGGAGCCTTCTGCCCTTTCCTCAGGAGGCAGAAAGCCCAGGCACCGAGGAGGGAAAGGCCTATCAGGGCCACGAGCAGAGCCAGGGAGGCGGTGCCCTCGGGCTGGGGACAGATCCACCGGGGAGTGCCGGCGATCCTGGCCGAGACATTCCGGCCGTGCTCCTGGAAGGTGCAACGGGCTTGGGGCAGGTCCGGCACGGCCACGCCGGCCGCACGCAGCGTGTCCAGCCAGCCCAGCGAGCAGCAGCTCCAGGGGTTCCCGGCCACGGCCACGGCCCTCAGGCTGCCAGACCAGCTCCCGAGCTTTCCCAGGGTCTGCAGGTTGTTACCCCGAATGTCCAGGCTCTCCAGCTGGGAGCAGGAAAGCCCCGAGGGCAGCAGGCTCAGGTGGTTTTCCGACAGGTCCAGCACTCGGAGCGCGCCCAGGCAGGGCAGCGCTGCCCGGCTCTCGTCTATCTGGTTGTCCCTCAGAGAGAGCTCCTGCAGGGACAGCTCCAACCCCCCCAGCGCTCCCGTGGGCATGGACAAGTGCCTGTTCCCCGACAGGTCCAGGGAGCGCAGTGGGGTCCGATTGAAGGCGTAGGGCTGCAGCCTGGAGATGTTGTTCTGGGACAGGCTCAGGTGCTTCAAGCGAGGCACGCTGTAGAAGGGGGTGCAGGTGTCTCCGAGGGCTGACGTGTGAGAATCCCCTCCCAAATCCCTTCCCTGGTCACTCCCAGGGCCCTCGCAAGGCTGAAGGCTGTTGGAGCCCAGGTCCACGGATTCCAGGTGAGGCAGGGAATCGAAGAACCAGCGTGGCAGCACACGGAGGGCATTGCTGTGCAGGTCCAGCGAGCGCACGGACAGCTCCGTGCCGTTGGAGACAGACTCCATGGTCACATCCTGGAGACAGTTCCTGGCCAGGCTGAGGCTGTGCAGGGAGCCCAGGCTGTGGAAGAAGGAAAATGGGAACAGCTCCAGGCGGTTATTGCTGAGATCCAGGTCAGCCACGCGTGTCAGAGCGGCCGCGGGACGCACAGTCCTGTTGAACCTCTGCATCTCCTTGTAGAGCGGGACAAACTCCCTGAGATGGGGTGAGCCCGGGAGCAGGGAAGCAATGAGATTGTTGGAGAGGTTTAAGTGTGTGAGGTCATGGGCTTTGGGGAGCTCTGGAAAGGAGAGCAGTCTGTTATGGCTCAAGTCGAGCACTCGGAGCAGGCAGGGCTCTGCTCCCTCCTCCTCATCCTCGGAGAACAGCTCCAGGGCGTTGTGGCTGAGGTTTAAAACTCGCAGCTGCATGAGGCTGAAGCCAGAGATACAGTGCAGGGAATTCAAAGCCAAGTTCAGCACCTCCAGCTCTTCCAGAGGCTCGAAAGCTCCCTCCTGGATCTCCATGATGTAGTTGTTGCTGAGGTCGAGATGGTGCAGGTGTGGCGAGCTCCGGAAGGTCCCTGCCAGCAGCTTGGTCATCGTGTTCCCGGAGAGATCCAGCACCCTCAGGCTGGTGAGGTTGCTGATGTACCAGCTGGCCATGTGGCTCTCCAGGTTATTCACAGACAGGTCCAGGACCTCTATATTCCTGAGCAGATGGAAAGCTTCCCCGTTAGCCAAGTAATTCCGGTCCAGGTGGTTCGATCCCAGGAGGAGCGAGCGCAGCCGAGGCAGTCGAGCCAGGGCGGTGGCTGACACGGCTTCCAGCTGGTTGAAGCACACATCCAGGTACTCCAGCTGCCCAAATCCTGGCATGTTGCTGCCTGACAGGTTTTGGATGAAGTTGTTGGAGAGTTCAAGGTGCTTAATTCCTTGGCCGAGCTCCTTGGGAAAGTTCCGCAGGCCAACTCCTCTGCAAGACACCTTCGTGGGGCTCTGTGGAGAGATGGGAGAGGTGGGAATGAGGGGGGGCTACAAACCACAGCTCCAGGCGAGCCAGCTGCTGTCCAAGTTGGGCACGAGAAGTGGGAATGAGCACTGCTCCCCCTTCCCAAGCCCAGCTGGTCCAGAGCACCCCTGTTTAGGCAGAGCAAGGGCACCGTGTAGGCTCCACCTTTCCTCTTGCTCTGGTTTCCCCTGGAGCTGGGAACCTGGATGGGGAGCAGCTGATTTCTTTCTGGGGTGACAGAAACCTGCTGTTCCCCATCCAGGCTCCCAACTGCCTCACCAACATCCACTGGAACCCCTGCACTCCATCCTCTGAGCACCTCAGGCACGGCAGGGACATGGAAGCTGCTGGATGCCAGGGACCACCTCACGGGACACCAGCTCGGAGGCAGGAAAACAGAGGAAAAGCTGGGAAAGTTAAAGAGATGGAGGCCGGAGGGAGGTGAGAGCCATAGGGAGGAGATCCAGAGGGATGCTGGCAGCCCCGGCCACGCTGCTGGAGCCATCCCAGCCCAGGTGCTCCTTGGAAAACAGCCTTACCTGCTGGCACAGCGTGGGGCTGGGCCTCGTCTCCGGGCTAGCCCGGGCTCTGAGGATGGCCGGGAGCAGCCAGAGCAGGAAACATCCCCGAGCAGCCCAGAGCATGTTGGGCTGCGGGCACCGCCAGCCCCGTCCAGCTCCTGCGGCGTCGCTGGCAGGCTGGGCAGGAGCCAGGCTCTGCATAAATAGGCTCCAGGATGGGATGGAGGAAGGAGATAAGAGCATGTGAGTGTTCGTAGCTACGGAAGTGGGAAAAGAAAGACATCAGCTCGCAGAGGGGGAAAAAACGGCGCAAAGCCACAGGGAAGGGAAAGAGAAACGGCGGGATGGGGAGGAGGCAGCTCAGGTGACCGGCCGGAGCCGCTGTGACATCAAGTGCCAGGGGGCAGAGGTGGCACGTGGGAAAGCTGAGAGGGTTTGCGGGAGTTTCCCTGTGCCAGCGACAGGCTGTGCCAGCTCCCGGGACATCAGGGGCAGCTGGCGAGGGCTCTGCAGCCATCCTGAGCCAGGGACAGCTCCTGGCTGTGGGATCACCTGACTGTCACCCCCGGGCGGTGACATTCCCTCCCCGTCGCAGCACAGCCCGGCCGAGGGGACTCTCTGCCCCTCTCGGGAAACAACAGCTTCCCGGGGCTCGCCGCCGCTTCCCAGCGGGATGTGCAGAGCTGGAATCCCCCTCTCCCTCCTCCTCCTCTCCCTCCCCAGGGCTCTGCGGTGTGCAAGCGCTGGGCTCCTCGCTGTCACACCCCGTGTCCCCTCCTGGGCTGCAGGGTCACCTCCTCGCCCAGGGCAGCAACCAGAAGGGAACTGTCCCTGCGGCAGCTCCAGGTGGGATCTGTGCACCCGGAGCTGTGCCTCACTCACAAGGAGTTTTTTTTTTGGGGTGGCATCTCCGTGTCCTTGTGCCACCTAGTGCTGACACACTCCTTGGGGACACGCCCCTCATGCTTCACGGGGCGCTCTCCAAAATGCACAATTTGGGTTTTTTTTCGCTCAGCGTGGCCACTTCCATGTGACAGAGCGACTCAGGCTGCTGAGGGGTTGTCCGAGGATGTGAAGTTTCAGCCGTGGAGCTCATGCTCTTAATCCCGGAGGTGGCTGGCAGGAAAAAAACAACATCAAGACATAAACCACATAAATAAATAAATATAGATTATTTACACGTATGTACACGCAGTTACAAGTCCGAAATGTCGCCGCTCACCCTCTGACAGCTGGCGTGGCGGGGGGACACTTTGTCACCAGGACATCCCACCTCAGGATGTGGCTCAGCCTCGAGCTGGCCCGGTGTCCCCAGCACGCGGGGCAGCGGTGACAGGCCAGGGACAGCGTTTTGGGCTGATGCCCCGCCGTGCTGGGGCTGCAGCTGTGAGCACACAGCACATCTGTGCAGATGTGAGCTCCTGCCAGGGAAACACCGACCTCTGGATGACCCCCCCAGCCCTCCCGAAAGCGGAACCGGTGCCGGGCGCGCTCCAGCCCTGGCACATCCGGCCCTGCCACGCCCGGGGAACCCCGGCCTGACCCCTGCACCCCAAGTGCTGGGCACGGGTCCCCGCGGTGACACAGCCCCTGGTAGCAGCTGAAAAGTCCCTGATTTGGATCAGGGACTTCTGCAGAGAATCCCTGGGCATTTGCATCCCAAGGCTGTGAACTCCCTTGGCGGGAGCACCGGGCGTGGATCAGACCCGGCAAACACCGAGAGGCTTTTCTTGGATCATGATAAAGGCAGAGTGAGCCACACGGCCTGAACAGGGGGAGATCTGCTCTCAAACCAGCTGTCCTGTGCTTCTTGGCCTTCCTGCCCTCCACATTGGCTCTGAGGCTCCAGCAGGATCTGTCAGAAGGATTTCCCTGTTCCTCCCGAAGCTTTTGTGGCGGAGGTGGGGTCTCCAAAGGATGTGAGGAACGAGCAGCAGGACTGAGGCGTGGAGGGAGCGGGGACAGAACCACCTGCCCAGGTCACATCCATGCCATGAGTGATGGGCTCCAGCCTGTGTGTTTGGGAGCAGGATACCTGGTTATCCAAGTCCACGGGATCTGCCCTTCCTTCCGTGCATTCCCAGGGCATTGGAAAGGTGACTCCTGAGCAGCTCTGGCCCCAGCAAGGGTATGGTGCCTCTCCCACCCCTGAAGGATGGAGCTGTCCCCTCACAAAGCACAGCCAGTGCTCTGCTGTGGCTGCACAGAGCTTCTTTGTTAAACCACCACACCTTCCTTGGGAGCTCCTGGTGCGGCTGGGGAGGGGCATCCCACCGGGAACACCGAGAGCAGGAAAAAGCTGTATTTGCCAAGGCCACCTGCAGCCAGCTTTTCTCTGCTCTCCAGCTCCAACTGCTGTCTCCAACTCACACTTTGGCTAGTGTGAGCACCAGAAAAAGCCTGTTAACACATTCCACGAAGGAATTGCTCCCTCCTACCCCCTCCTCCTGCATCCCAAGCACGCACCAGAGGGAACTTCATGCAGGAATTGCTCTCTCCTGCTCTCCTCCAACATCCTGAGAACACACCAGAGGGGACAGCAACACTCCGGCCTTTTACGGAGCGAAGGGATTCTCCCTCTGCCTCCCCCTGCCCGCAGCCATGGAGCACATCCCAGATCCTGCCAGCGGGGAACAAGGAATGCAAACTCCATCCCCGGCTCTCCCAGCCCCCTGTTATTTACGGCTGCCCCCAGCCTTGCTGCTCGGGCCTGTTCTAAAGCAATCCTGTTAACGATTTGCTTCATGTTCTCACTGCACACAGTTGTCCCGCTTCATTCTTGTCACAGGAACATGTCCCTCTTAATCCATTTGAAAGGAAAGAAAGCCACAGAGCCCAGTGAAGAGCCCCCAAGGCTCTTGCAAGTCCCACATGTCGAGGCTGAAGGGAGGAGAAGCCACTAAAAAGCCGGAGCAGCCCTTTTGTCACGCAGCTGTCTCCCGAAGCGCACGGCTCCTGTGAACAGCGAGGCCGCGGCCAACGCCGCTGCCCCGAGGAATTTTTGTCTCCCAATAACTGCAACACTTGGCAAGGGACATCACTCGCTGGGGACGGAGCCAGGAATGCTCCAGGCAGGGCGGACCCTGCGTGGCCACAGCACAGCGCTGGGACACGTCCCTCCCACACCCTGCAGGTGACCATGGGCCACCTCTGCACGGAGCCGTCACCGAGATCCTGGAGCCACAGGACTGGGCTGGGAGGGATCTTATGGATCAAAGTGCCACCCCCTGCCATGGGCAGGGACACCTTCCACTATCCCAGGTTGTTCCAAGTCCCATCCAGCCTGGCCTTGGACACTTCCAGGGATCCAGGGGCAGCCACAGCTTCTCTGGGCACACGGTGCCAGGGCCTCCCAATGCTCCCAGCCAGGAATTCCTTCCCAATATCCCATCTCACCCTGCCCTCTGGCAGTGGGGAGCCATTCCCTCTTGTCCTGTCACTCCAGGCCTTTGTTCCAAGCCCCTCTCCAGCTCTCCTGCAGCCCCTTCAGGCACTGAGCTCCCCAAAACCTTCCCTGCTCCTGGCTGAAGATGTCACTTTGGGACTTGTCCCGTTTCTACACAGGCTGCAACTCCACTCCCCTCCTGAAAGCACAAACAGGCTCTGGAAAGAAACACAGGGAAACAAAACCCAACCAAGCTGAGCAAGTGTGAGCCAAGGGCTGACACAACAGAGCAATTTGTGCCTCTGCCTCAGCTCCAGAGCATCTTATGGCTTTAGGTCTCCCCAGCTGAGGGGAGGTAACGGGACAGAGTTGCTCAAGAAGCCAAAAGAAACAATAGTGTCCCAGCTCCTCTATTAGTCACCAGAAATCGAGTTATGACTAGACTCAGCAGGGCTCAGAGAAAAGAAAAAGTGGTGACTTCATGCTGGACCAGATTTTAAAATCCCTTTTTTTTTCCCTTTTCCATCACCACTTATTCTAGGTAGGAGGGTGCCAAAAGGAACGGGGTGGGGGGAGGAAGGCTAAAAACCACATCTAAAAGCGGGACAGTTGCTATTAAAACAGAAAAAAAAAAAAAATTCCTGTTTGAATATTTTATTCTTAAACATAACAAACTTCCTCCGAGTGTTGTCACAAGTACTTGTGGCTGCTCTACGTGGCTCGGTGAAGCCTGTAGAAATGTGTTCTGGTTTGCAAAATATTAATTAAAAAGAACGAAACAAAACCCAAAAAAAAAAACCAAAAAACCAAACCAAACAAAACAACAAAACCAAAAACCAAAATACCCCCAACCCCTCTCAACTTGCTGTAACAGCAGCAGTACTTGAAGGCAGCCCCCGCTGGGGCAAGGTTACCTCTGGGGTAAGGGCAGGAGCTGAAAGGAGCAGAGGCCTGGACCTGGGAATCGGCGTTTTCTTTGGGATTTGGTGGTTTCTGGAATGTGGAGGCAGTTTCCTATCTGCTAAGCCTGCTCTAGTTATTCCTCTTCCTCTCGCACTTCCTGCTTTTGCTTCCAAGCTCTAGGCCGAGGCACTTTTCCTCCCCCTCCTGAGGATGAATGTAAACACCACTGACCCTGTCTCACCCACCTCCCCTCGCCCCCGGCCCTCGCAGCTCCCCCTGGGAAGGCAGGAAGCCAGGAGCCCTTCCTGGCTGTCGTTAACGTGCACAAGCAGGAGCCTGGCTGGGATTTTGGGACAGGAGTCCGTGTCCTCCCGCTCCCTCCTGGGACGCTCTCGCCAGTGCAACATCCGAGCAGAGCTCCCCAGCTCTCCCACCAAGCCTCGTGTGAACGTCACAGAGCAGAGGATCAGTGCAGCAATACTTGAAATACTGAGACAAGGCACACCCGACAGCCTTTCCTCCTCACAACGCTCTCCCCACCAGCTTTTCGGCTCGATCCGAGTCTCCCCGCGAGTCACAGAGGACAGTTGTGCTTCCTGCATTCACATATAGGAATAAATAGCTCTGGATCAGTTTCCTTTATGGCCGGATTACAGAACCCCTGAAATACTGATACGCTTTATGAACAGCAGCACTGTGCAGTTCCGTGGGTATCCTTGGGCACGCCAAGTCCCTCTCTAGGATGCCGGTGCATCTCCCAGGCGGATGGCCCCAAAGAAAGTCGTGTGCTTGCTCATGTTGATGGAGATGTCAGCGTGCACCATCTTCACGGCGATCTTCTGCCTGGCTTTGAGCAGGCACACCCCGGCCGTGTAGCAGGTGTTGAAGTTGGTCTTGCCGGTCTCGATGCTCCGGGTGCATTGCAGAAAGGGCTTCTCGTCCACCACCACCTCGTAGCTGGCGAAATCGGTGAAGTTGATGTAGTAGACCTGGCGTGGAGCGGGGAGAAGGGAGGTGTCAGGGAGGGGGTTGGGGTGTGGGGAGCAAGCGCGGCGTCCTGGGGGTGTGTGCAGCCCCTCCTGGCCCCGACACCTGCACTCACAGGTGACTCGTGCGAGGCAGGAAGAGCCCCAAGCCCACCAGGAACCTCTTTCATTCCACTTCAGACTGACCCAAACATGCAAAACCCCCTGAATCCATGTGCCTAAGGCTGAGCTACCGTCCTGCTGATTCCAGGGAAGGGGGACACCTGCACAGAGCCACGCAGGGCCCCGTGTGCTGCAGCAGCTTCTCATCCCCCCCACAGACAGACACATTCCACTGAAGGCCTCTCGCACTTACCTGGCCAGTCCTGCTTCCTGCTGCCAGGAGCCTCCTTTAGTGGTGACATCAGAACTGCCCTAAGGTGCACTGGGAGCTGCCTCCTGCGTAACCGGACTCGGTGCTCGCGCAGGCACGAGCTACTACAGGGAAAAGGCTCCCCCAGCCTCCACAGCTTGGAAGGAAATCACCTCACAGTGTTTCTGCTGACTGAACTCCCTGATTCCCAAGGCCCTGTGACTCCACTTGTCCTCACTTAACCCTCTCCCACACTCTGATTCCAAAGAACTGCAGGAGGAAGACCTGTCTGAGGAGAAGTCAGTCTCGGGGAGCTGCTTCTTCCTGAGAGAGGAAACCCAGCCCTTTTGGAGGCAGGAGCTGCCTGAACACTGAATCCCTTTTTCTACCCTTGACGGACCACAAACGATGAGGCTTCAGTGGCCCAACACTGTGGCCAGCAATCAGCATCAAGCACTTGGGAAACAATCCTACTTCGGCACATGTGGAGTTACACTTTTTGTCCCCATCCTAACTGGACACGTGTCACCAACCCCATGGAAGGGCACCTGACATCCGTAGCCCACTTCATCCCAGAGCTGATGCTGGGGTGGAGCTACACGGAGCAGGGGGAGGCAAACGGAATCACCTGGGCTGGAATCTGGCCAAACCACCTGGGCTGGGAGTCCAGAGCGACACAGCTCCGAGATAACCACAAATGACCAGCGTTTGTCTCTTTCAGAGCACTGAGCTCAGCGCCCTGCCTGCAGGGAGGTCGGGAAGGCTCAGGGAACGACTGCACGGATAACTGGAGGGACAGCCCCGGGACTGGCGGGTGTGGGGTGTGCTCGCAGTGACTAATCCCTGGCGGGCGGTGTCCCGGTGGTGACAGGGGTGTGACACTCCTCCCCCACACCCATCCTGAAGCGGTTACAGCTCCACGCGAGCTGTTGGCATTTGGTTGTTGTCTGGAGCCCTCTCGTGGTTCATGCAAGGCTTCCACCGGAACACAAGAATAGGAGGAGTTAGCCTAGGACCGTACTCACTTCTACCTGACTATAGATGAAGTATGTGCCGTCCACCAGTACCTCCAGCTCCCCACTGCGGGCATGCAGCTTAAACACCTTGGGGTTCAGAGTGATGCGAGACCAGTCATTGAGGACTCCACCTGAAAGATCTCAGTATGAGAAAACGGCGGTCACTCAGTACCCGTCAGGAGGAACAGCGCAGGAGCAACACAAATACAGTCACAGCACGACAGAGAGCAGGGAATTCGGAGAGGGAATCCCAGGATTGCAGGCTAGGGAGTGGGAGAAGGGGCTCCTCTCTAGCTCTGAGCACACCACGGCTCGTGGGGCCGCCTGTCCCTCCGAGCCTCCGTGTTCTCATCCTCCAAACCCAGCGCAGGGCCTGCTGTGCTCTGCTCATCCAGGGCTGGACACGGACCTGCCTCCTCCTGACCCCGCAGCTGAGCTTGTTGGATCCCTATTCCCTATTGTGTCCATGGGAATGGTTATCAGGGAACCATCTTGGAATGTGTTGGGTGGGAAGGGACCTTAAAGATTATCCCATCCCACTAGCCCAGGCTGCTCCAAGCCCTGTCCACCCCCACCTTGGACACTTCCAGGGATGGGGCAGCCCCAGCTTCTCTGGGTGCCCTGTGCCAGGGCCTTCCCACCCTCCCAGGGAAGAATTTCTCCCCAGTATCCCATCTAAATCTACCCTCTTTCAGCTTAAAGCCATTCCCCCTTGTCCTGTCACTCAAGGCCCTTGTCCCAGGTCCCTCTCCAGCTCTCTTGGAACCCCTTCAGGCAGTGGAAGGGGCCCCCTGGAGCCTTCTCTTCTCCGGGTGCATGGAGAGCAGCTCAGGGTCACACGACTGATTTTAATTCTGGTGTTCCTTGACTTCACCATTCCTGACTCTGTGATTGGGATAATTTTAACAAACCCTCTGCCATTACAATTCCTAGGGTTTTCAAAAGCCAAAATAACAACAAAGTAGGAAATTGCATCATACCACAACACAGCAACCCCTAACTGGGGTCCCTCACCACAGTGAGGGATTTATGGATCCACCACCCACTCCTCTGGCACCGGGTAACTGGGATATACCTAGGGACAGACTTTGCTGTGAGCCCCAAACCGAGCCAGTCTCTGTAGGTGCCTCAGTTTATCAAATCCCACTCTTTTCCTCCCAGTCTCCATCTGCCTCTCCTCTCCCTGCCCCCAGCTGGAGCTCGCCAGGCTGGCGGCTGGACAGCATTCCTGGCTCCCAGCTCTGGATTGTTCCTGAGCAGCAGGGAAGGACACTCACAGGGCATTCCCGCTCTTAGAGAGCAGCGTTCCCTCTGGAAACCCTCAAAAAGGGATAACTGCTTTCTGAACGAAAGCAAACAGCATCTTCTCCCTCACATCGTTCCCGGGAACGGGCGGTTTCCCTTCAATTTTGGGGAGCTGTAAGCACACGTCCCTATCCAGGAGAAATTCCAGCTGCCACCGCTCACGAGGGAAAGCTGCCTTCCCACAGAAGCGGTGGCCAGCCCTCCTCCGTCCCACGTGCGAGGCAGGAATTCGTGGACAGGGATCCTGCAGCCACTTCCTGCTGCCCCCGCCCTCGGGAGCCGCGTCCCTGCCGCTCTGGGATCGGGGTAAAGATGGATGGATGTGGTCCCTGGGCAGCTGCATGTGGGGACTCAGGGAGGGGACAAGGCAGCTCCTCTCCAGCACGGCCAGAGCAGGGAGGCAGGAGGTGATGAATGAGCCCCAGCTGTTGGCAAGGAGAGCAGGAACTTGAGGAGAATTTGGGTGGGGATCCGGGAAGGAGGAGGAGAGCAAGGAGCTGCCTGAGGATGAGAAGTGGCTCAGCAGGATCTGGGATTAAAGGCTATTGGTGTGGGCAGAGATGCTCAGGGGATCCCAGGAACAGCTGGTGGCTGGATACCTCAGTGTCCTCACACCACTGTGCCTTCCCTGCCTTAAATTCCTGGGAAAATGGAGGGAAATGGGCAAACGGGGATGAGACAGGACAAGGATCCACTGAGGGCTTAAAATGGAATGAGGGGGAAAAAGGCCTGGTCATGGAGGGGCTGGGGAGGCACAGGATGTACCTGGAGGTCAGGGAGAAGGGAGATGTAGTGGGATGGAATCACTGGGATGTACAGGACAGGGATAATCTGGGAGATCAACAGGGAAATGGGGCCGGAGACTCCACACAAGACTCTTCTCAAGGGGTCTGGGCAGGGGTACTGGAGGGCAGGGATGGGCAGGGATTGTCTGGGACCCAGGAATTCTATGGGTGCAGGGGAAATCTGGGAGCAGTGTCATGGGATGGACTGGGACCCAGGAATTCTGTGGGTGCAGGGGAAATCTGGGAGCAGTGTCATGGGATGGACTGGGACCCAGGAATTCTACGGGTGCAGGAGGGGCTCTGCTCACAATTATCAAGAGATCCTTACCATTCTTCACTTGGATTGCTGAGCCTTGGCCTTGGAGATGGACCACAGCTGGCTGCAAGGAGAGCACAGGGATTGAGGATTAGCGGGAAGCATCGTGCCAGTCCACAAAAATCCCCCCCAAAGCTGGGTTTTCCCATGGAAAGATCAACCCACCTGGATGTCTCTGGAGCTGGCCTTGTCTGTGGCACCTGCAAAAGGCAATTCCACATCGTTGAAGAGGAAGGTTGAGAGAGGAATCCCATAAATAAAACTTTTATCCCAAAATAACCCTTAAGCCCCTTTATAAATAACTTTTTTTACCCCAAAATAACCCCGAAGACCCCATATTAATCACTTTTCTTACCCCATAATAACCATTTAAGCTCTGTTTTAACAGGAGGAGAGGTATGGGGTGCAGGTAATATTAAAATATATAAAATAGAAATATCGAATATTAAAAAACATTAAAAAAACACATAAGGAAGAAAAAGATTCATCCTACATTTCCCTATTCTATCCCTGGCCTTTCTGTCCAACCATCAGAATTCTTTGTTATTCAGCAGGTTTCCACTAGAAGGAAAAACTGCACAACTCACTCCCTGATCCACAGTGGGAATAAAACCTCTTGGCTGCCAGGATGCCAAACTTCCCTCTGGCAGGTCATTCATGGCACCTCCCTTCCCCGGGAGCCAAACCCTAACTCTGAGGAGATGCCTGTGGCAGCACAGTGCGGAGCTGAGGGGTTCCTGCTGCCCTTGGCCATTCGGAGCCACGGAATCCCGGAATGCCAGAAATCCAGGCTGGTTTGGGTTAGAGGGGACCTTAAAGCCCATCCTGTTCCACCCCCTGACACTTTCCATAGGTGGCTCCAAGCCCTGTCCCATGCGGCCCAGGCCACCCGAGTCCCGCTCCAGGCCGTCGCTCCCGGACACTCCGGTGCCATCTCCGGCATTCCCAGCCCGGAGCAGAGGGCTCGGATGGATCCTTACCTGAGGGGCCCTGCACTCCGGGTGGTCCCTGAGGGCCCGGGGGGCCAGGGGGGCCGGGCGGTCCCATGACGGTTGTGCCTGGAATGCCGGGGATGCCGGGAATGCCGGGGGGACCCTGCGGCCCGGGAGGGCCTGGTGGCCCTTGGGGACCGTTGGGCCCCGGAGGACCAGCCTTTTTTCCTGGAAAACACAAGGACAGGCGTCAGCCGGGGCTGGGGGTGGGCTTGGAGCTGCAGGAAATGGGAGGATGGGGATGGATCACTCCTGGCTGCAGGTGGGGATGAGGAGGAGCTGCAGGACAGGCGGGGTGGGTGTCCCACGGCTCCACACCATGAGGACAACGCTGCCAACAGGGCAGGACCGGGTCACCGCCCTGCAGGCTCCTTCCTGCTGGGAATTACATTTAAACGCACGGGGCTCTCCGGGGCCTCCCAAGGCATGGAGGCTCAGGGGGTCTCTTCCCACAGCTCCGGTCATTCCTCTCTCAGCACGGGGTCAGTCCTCAAATCCCATGCCCTGGAGCTGGTCACACCCCTACAGATCTGGGATGATCTCTGGATGCAGTCAGGATGCTCCCATAGCACGTTCCAACGCACCCAGGCCAGGCTGGGCTGTTACAGTCTGGATGAAGCACTCCAGACTTACTCAGTTTGCTGGGTTTTGATGGAAAACAGGGATAAGCTTTCCTACCTGTTGCACACTAGGATTAGGAGATGATCCCCATGGCTCGGTCTCCTCCAGAGGGCAGTTCAGAGCTGAGCTCCAGCTCCACTCCAGCGTTGCTGGAGGAGCCTCTGTGCTGCTTGTGCCTCAAAATAATTCCATATTTTGGGCTTTGGATGGAGGGAGCGGCTTGGGAAGGACCAACCCCATCCATGGGATGGAAGCACTGGAGAATTGTTACAATCATGGAATCCCAGACTGGTTTAGGTTGGAAGGGACCTTAAAGCCCATCCAGTCACACCCCCTGCCATGGACAGAGACACCTTCCACTAGCCCAGGTTGCTCCAAACCCTGTCCAACCTGGCCTTGGACACTTCCAGGGATCCAAGAGCAGCCACAGCTTTCCTGGACAACCTGTGCCAGTATTTTACCAGCCTCGTAGTGGAATCTTCTTCCCTACCATGATCCTCAAACACCTCACGTGTCCCAAGGAAGAGAAATGGCACAACCTCATCAGGAATGACTCCTACATACACAGAGTGGGATGAAACAAGCTCTGCAGGGAAAGCCTGGTCCCTGCTCTCCTGATTTTCCGTGTTCCCGACAAAAATGATGTTCTTTTGATGTAGATTTTAAAATGCCACTTTGGAACAGCTTTTCTGCCAAGGAGCATAAAGGGAGCAAAATCACTTCAATTGCTGCCACAAGGTCCCCAGTAGGACAGAATTAAACTCGTTTTTAGATGACAGCAGCAGTTGGGATATGAAATCATGGTTGTTGTAATAGTTTCTGAGTACATTTATGTACTTGTTCCTCTGCTAATATCCATCTTTGTAATGGACAGAAGTGTAAGGAAAAACCCCTCTGTTTTAGCACAGGAGTGGGAACCTCTGGATGGCCACTAGCCAGGAGCAAGGGCACAAGGACATCAGGGTGGGACAGCTGTGGGCATGATTTAAATGTGCAGGAAATGAAGTTAAAGTACGAAGGGGTGAGTAAAGTCACACTGGTGTCCTACAGAAAGTGGGAAAATGCTTCAGGGGACGCATCTCCACGGCAGTATTTCTGTCCAGATCAGCAGCCATGACTGCCAACCAGAGCTGGCCACAATCCAGCCTTCCTCTAATCCAGTTCTTCTCCTCCTCCTCCTTGGGATGATGCTGTGCTTTGGAAATCATCCCCTTGATCCACACCCACTTTCCCTAAACCACACCGAACTCCTCTCATTGACATCCCCCCAACCCCAGCCATCCCAAGGGAGGACTGCAGACAGGGAGTTGGGAATGCTGCTGCTGTCACTGCAGGCTTCCCTTCCTAAGAGGGATGCACATCACAGCTGGTTTAACTCATCTGCCTCCGAAATCTGCTCTGCTACTCAGGGAGCTGCTGCCTGAGCAGCGACACCATCGCTCATCCCAGCGACACGTCACGTTTCCGTGCCTTCCCCTCCTTCAAGGCATTTCAACCACTTCTCTGCATTAACAAACCTCACAAGACAAAAAAAAAATTCCATTTGTTATCTGATAGCTCCCTTATCAGGTCACCAAGGAGGGTCCCAGCACCCAAATCCCAGCCCTGCCGAGTCTCCCGTGTCCATGACCATGGGCTCCAAAGCTCGGAGCAGGCAGAAGCAGGGAGTTCTCCACAACCCTCGCTCATCAAACAATGAACTGGGACTCTAAAAAGAATTAAATGTGACAATACCATAAAATTAAGCTACTTTATACAGCTGTATGCAATCCAGCTCCACGAGATCCCCCTGCCCCTCTGGAATTGCTCCGGAGGCTGCAGCCATCAGTTGTTATTCGTTGGGCTGATCGAAGGCGGGTTGAGCTTCCTTAGGACAAACTTCTCCCACACCAAATTTTACGCTGCTTCTCAGAGTAAACACAAATGAAGTTGCCAAGTGTGGCCTGTTCCCACATCTCAGCTGCAGCTCTGGAGTTTGCATCCAAGGATTAAAGCCATTTGATGCGCTATTACAGCAGCACGGACATGGAAAACTCGGCTGCTCCTTGGATTCACTCAAGCTCCTGGTAGTAAATGTGGGACCCTAAGTGTGGGACCCAAAGAGTGGGACCTGAAGTGTTCCCAGCAGTCCTACAGAAACAAGGATGGCATCAGGAACCCCCCGAGCAGGGCTGCCTGAATAACCCAAATCCCAACAATCCTCTGCAAACTGCCCGAGGAACATCACCAAACCCACAAAACCCCGAGGGCTGAGCAACACCCGGGAGGGGCTCATAAAATGCTAATTCGGGGGTTAACACAAGGAAAAGGGGGATGCAAAGTGAGCCCACGCTGAGTTTGGTGGGTCTGAAGGAGAATCCAAGCTGCAGGGTGGCAGGATTGGGATGAAAGCCAAGGCTGGTGAACAGCAGCAGCTCCTGGTATTTCGTACTGACTCAACTTTTCCATGGGAGAATCTTCAGGATTTCTTCTGTGCAACATAATTAACTTCCTCCAGTGTCTAAGGAAGTTTTAAGGGGTGCTTGTGGGTGTTATTCCAGCCTTTCCTGGAGAGGGAAGCTGCCTTTGGTTTCTCTCTCATGTTTGCCAATGAGAATTCACAAAGCACAGGAAGGAAAATTCAGTTAAAACTCACACTTACCCTTTTTCTTGTTTTTCACTGAACTTGGACCTACAAAGGGGAAAAAAAAAGAAAATTAGCAGAGTTCAGGGATCATTTCATCAGAGAAAATCCCCATTGCCATTTTATTTTCCAAGTGGACAATGGATGTATTTGTGGCCCATGCAGCAGCACAGGAACGGTCTCAGCTGAGAGCAGTAACCCAAATTTCAGAGCGTCACAGAGTGGTTGGGGTTGGGAAGAGACCTTTAAAGATCATCTGGTCCAACCCCTGCAGACTCCTTGTGAGCCAAGTTGTTTAAAAATAAGAACAAAACCCTAAAAAACCACAAAAGCAAAGAATTATTCTGAACTGGCTGTTTGAAACAATGGGAACCCAAACCTCCCGAGCACGGAGGGAAAATATTTACAGAGAAGCTGAGAAATGACAGGACTTTGTGAGCAGAGGCAGAAGTGTGAAACACGTTCCACTGCTTCCCCAAGAATTCATCACGGATGGGAATGAACTGCAAAAATCCCCAAATATCCCCTCGCTATTCATCAGGGAAATCCCTCTAAAACCTGGGGTGTAGCACAGCAATGACTGAAATCACCTTTAACTGAGATAAAATTACAGCCAGTTGAAGGTAATGAGGTTGCTTTGAGTCTGAGGGGGTGGGGAAAGGTAAATCCCCAACAGAAAAGCCATTTTCCCATGGATAGTTAGAGGGAAGACAGGAAAAGGACCAGAGAAACACCCATCAACCTTCCTGATGCCTTTCCAACAGGAATATTGATTTTCCTACATTGTGCTGTTGAGTCACGGGAAAATGATGGTATTCTCTACAAAAGGCATTATCTGTAAAAGACATTCTCTATAAATGGTGGTATCTATAATTTTAGGGAGAAATTCTTCCCTGTGAGGGTGCCCAGAGAAGCTGTGGCTGCCCCAACCCTGGAAGTGTCCAAGGACAGGCTGGATGGGGCTTGGAGCAGCCTGGGAGAGTGGAAGATGTCCTTGCCCATGGGCATGAACGAGCTTTAAGGTCCTTCCAACTCAACCCATTCTACAATTCTATTATCTAAATGATAATTTCTGCTCATTTACTGTTTTTAATGATATTTTTATAGTATTTTTTTATAATAGTCACAGCTTGGACAACACATAGATTCCTAAGGATGCCATCCCAGCACCCCACTAGGAAGCCACGCCAGACTGCAAAACCTTTTGGGCTGGGCAACCAGGCTCCTGATTCTGCACTTCTGAGCCCCACCAGTCCCCTCTGTAGCCACCAGCCAGTGAACAACATTAGAAGAAGAAAAAAAAAATCCCATTTAAAGATCCCAGCCCATCCCAACCCAGCGAGACGCGAGCGGCTGTGCCTCGGCAGCCCTCGGAGTCACGAGAGTTTATTTCATGTTCCATAGATCCCACCATTAGCACCAGAACCAGAGTGAAAGTACAAATAGCTGTGGCCAGCCAGACACATTTGGGCTGGCTGGATCCAATTAGCTTCAAAGATGACTGGGAGGAATGAGAACCACATGGGATGTCAATGTTCGCAGTCTATATTACAACACACGCATCTGTTCCAGGCACGGCAGAGAGAGA
Source organism: Oreocharis arfaki (assembly GCA_013398015.1). Taxonomy (NCBI): domain Eukaryota; kingdom Metazoa; phylum Chordata; class Aves; order Passeriformes; family Paramythiidae; genus Oreocharis; species Oreocharis arfaki. The sequence continues at coordinate 89,246 of VZRR01012457.1, forward strand.
TGTTATGGATCTGCAAGTGGAGCTTTCGACAGACACAAAAATACTCCTGACACGAGGGGGGGAAAAAAACCCCAGGATTATTAAGCTTGGGAGCTTCTGAGTCTCTCTGGGGCTTGCATCTGTTGGCCTCCCGAGAGCAGGGGGGGATCGATTTAATTGGAGCGCGGAGCTGAAGCTTCTGACACAGCAGAGTTTCCCTCGGCTTCGCTCAAAATGGGAAGTTCTTGAGCTACTGCTCCATTTAGGCTAAAATGGTAATAAATTACTGAGTCAAAACTGAGGGCCACCAAAATTTCAGGTCAGTATTCCCCTCAGAACTAAAGGTGCTGAGGCACAAGGCTTGAAAACCCGGCTTGGTGGACGTTGTCCCAACATCGATGTGCAGAGGAGGAAAATGGTAATTAAAAAATCCTTTGTGCCACGGTTTTCAGAGGCCACAACCTTATATTTAAACACTAAACTTGTTAAAATAATTTGAAATACTTGTTTAAATATTTCAACCTGTTAAGCACAGATAATATCATTAAATAGAAAGGATGACCCATCCCTGGAAGTGTCCAAGGACAGGCTGGATGGGGCTTGGAGCAACCTGGGATAGGGGAAGGTGTCCCTGCCCATGGCAGGAGAATGAGGTGAGCTTTAAGGTCCTTCCCACCCAATCCAGTCTGGGATTCCATGATGGATCTGACCCACTGGTTACCTCTTAAACGATGGTTAAATACCTACAAGTTCTGCAAACCTGAGTCTTTCCCAGACTCTTCTCCCACACTGCCAATCCCACCTCCCCATCCCATTCCTCCCGTGGAGAGGCTCCAGGACTCAAAGCCTGTTATCCAACTCACATTTATTTACTGTAGTTTCATGCAGGCCTTGATTCCAAGGACAGCCTAAGAGAAAACTCTGGTTTTTTCCACTCCAAGATGTGGATCACAGGTGTATCCACCGTGTTCCTCCACCGTACAGGCATATAAAAAACCAAATTATGGGACATCTGCTGCTGCTCCAGAGCCTACAGAGCTGCCACCTTCATGGAGAAGGAAACTGGTTTGACTCGAAGAATTCCTGACTGATCAATGTCTCCCATCCCTGATTTCAGGGACTTTGCCTTGCTGCAGTGGAGGATTTATTCCAGTCCCGGTGGGATCTGAGAGCAACCCAACCTCTCAGCTGTTCCCTGGCACCTCTTTTCCCTCCTTTATAAGAATAACCTTGAGTCCACCTTTCTGCTCCTCATGAATCCCTTTCCACATCCATCAGGAATATCCTAGAGATCCAGGTGGTCCCAGCTGCTGGGACTGAATGTGACAGCCACCCAAGCACAGTTATTCTTCCCAACTTCTGTCCTTCTTCCCACTAATCCCACCTCTCCCACCCCCTTTCCACATGCTGTCTGCTACTCCTTTGAGGCCAAACCAGGCCAAGACCTCGGGAAGTCCATCCCCTTCTACTTTTCCCATCTTTCAACTGGAATTAAATTCATGTTTAAACTCTGATCCCTCCTTGAAGGAGCTGTCAGCTCTGTTCACCCCTTGGTTTAGGGGGAGGGAGGTTGGCCAGAACTGTTAATACAGAAAAGGATTGGGAGAGCAGGACAGGCTGGACGGCTTTGAAGGACAATAAGCATGGAATGAGATTCAGCCATACAAAATATACAGTCCTATTAAATATATATACATAGGAAATAATAAAGTGTTCTGGTGGATGCTGGAGGATACCTGCACGTGCTCAGCTGCTGCTGCTCAGCCAGGCAAGGCAGAAACACGACCCTAAAATGGGAATGGGCCTGGAAAACCTGGGGAAATCCTGCTGCCACTCAGCGAAGGAGTGAGGAAATCCTGGGAGCAGTGAAGTCAATCCTGATCATCTGATACAGAAAGATGAGTTGAAATGAGAAGAATTCCACAGAAAGGCTCCTGGGAAGGGTGAGAAGTGGCAAGTGAGCTCGCCTTAGTGGCCATCAACACTGGAAAAGGGGTGAGAGCTCCCAATGAGCACCACTGGGAAAGGCTAAAGAAGGAGAAGACCTGCAGGCCTTCAAGGACAGCACTGGCTCATCCAATTTGCTCCCCAAGACCATTGAGTTGGGAATGAGAAGGCTCCCAAGGAGGAAGGCAGGTCTCAAGGAGATCTTCTGGCTCAGAGTGAGCCCTCCTGTACCACAGGTCACAGCTGGAAAGTCTTTCCAAAGTCCATCAGTCCCTTTGGAATGTTATTTTTGGGATTATTTTTGTCTAACCACCACAGCCACCCCTAGTGATGCTGCCACTTGAAACATTCCAGATGCCTGATCTACCCCTACCATCGATATTCCCTTTCCCTGGATTTCCTGCAGGAAAAGCCCCCAACTCTGCTGCAGTAACTCAGGCCAGCTGAATCCCTCACCACAGGATGGCATTCCCCCAGGAAAGGTGGGAGCAGGAATGCTGCACCCCGGGCTCTGGGCACCCTGGCTGTGAGCAGCACTCCAGAGCTTGACTCCTCCAAAAGCTGATTTTCCACAACTGCTGGGAAAAGAAAAGGAGAGGATAACAGAAAAGGAGGGAATGTCAAGCCAGCAAAAGTGGTAAACTTGGAGGGAAAAGTACAAGCAGGAACGATGTCTCTATATGATGACAAAAGACCCCCAACCCAAACAGAGCCACCACAAGTGGAAGGCTCCAAAGAATTCCAAGCCACTCCAAAGAATTCCAAGACCCTTCTAGCAGAAGCACTTTGGGTTCAGATGCAAACATCTCACTTGAAGCTGAGGAAAACATTTGCAAGAGATGAGTTTTTGGTGTGCAAACCCCCAGCTGTGGCCCAGCCAGCAGCAGAAGACATCTCCCCATGCTTCAGGGAGCAGGTTCCAGCCCCAGCTCCTGCAGCCCTACCATCTGCTGGATCACTTCCAAGGCCTTCAGAAAAATCCCAGATGGTGATGCAACTCAAGGATATTACATGTGACATGTTTGCTCTCAGCAAGATTAATAGAGTTGACTTTGCCCCCCCTCCAATCTCTCTTTCTGCACGCTACACACTGCTATGATTTACTATAAATACAGAAATATCCCAAACTTCTTTAGGACATCTGCTGATATAAATAGGATATTAAAAAACCCCTGCCTGCCCTTATTAGCTGTGTGTGTGTGGATTAACAAGAAATAGTTCAAATTCCTGCCAAACAGTTCCAACTGGTTTTATGGACGGGAACAGATCTTTGTAATCACACTGATTTTATATCAAACCTATAAAAGGTTGACCATTATAGGAATCAGTCAAACAAAGGATACACCCAAGGAGGTGCTGACGTGCTGGAATTCTCAGTTGCCAAGAGCAGGACAAAGCCATGGAGTGCCACAACCACGTTTGAGCAGCATCATTTGATTCAGGACGTGACACCAAGTGACGTCTTCAAGGTGTTCATCCAGTTTGGGAAAGGTACATGGTGGCAGCCACCACTTCTGGGTATCCATCCATCCATCCATCCATCCATCCATCCATCCATCCATCCATCCATCCATCCTTTGTAGCCTGTGCCAACCTGTTTTCAGCATTCACCAGGAATTATTGATCCTTCTCCTATATCCTAGCACTGAGTTACTGTGGAATATCCTCAGTCTTCACACCTAAGCGTGACTCTGGTTTGGGGACATGTAAGATCAGATAATTCAGCTGAGGCACCTCTGTGTTTCTATCTCCACCCTGCCCTGGGAGATGAGAGGATGGAGGTACTGAGGAATTATCCTCATCCCAGGTTACAGATTAGAGACAAAATCCTGGTGGTTAAGGAGACATTGGCATCACCCAGAAACACAGCATCACTTCTCACTCTGTCATAAAATAAACACTCAATTATTAAGTCACAAAATCATGGGATGGTTTGGATTGGAAGGGACCTTAAAGCCCATCCAGTCCCACCCCTGCCATGGGCAGGGACACCTCCCACTAGCCCAGGTTGCTCCAAGCCCTGTCCCACCTGGCCTTGGACACTTCCAGGGATGGGGCAGCCACAGCTTCACTGGGAAAACCATTCCAGCCCCTCACCACCCTCACAGGGAAGAATTCCTTCCATATGTCCAACCTAAGCTTCCCCCTCTTTCAGTTTGCACCCACTTCTCCTCGTCCTGTCACTGCAGTTCCTAACGAGGAGTCCCTCTCTGGCTTCCTTGTAGGTCCTTTCAAACGCTGGAAGTGGTGGAATCCCCATCCCTGGAGGTGTCCAAGGAATGCCTGGACGCGGCACTCGGTGCTCCGGGCTGGTGGCAAGGTGGGGATCGGGCACATCTTGGACTGGATGATCTTGGAGGGCTTTTCCAACCTCAAGGACTCTGGGATAAGCCCTACCCATCAACCAACCCCTCTATCCCTGTTTGGCCAACACCAAAGGTGGAAAGAGCAGCTCGAGTGTTCCCTGACATTCCAGGCGACGATGAACCTCCTGCCATCCGGGATGTCAGTCTTCCCCAACGAACAAGAAACCTCCAGAACTCGGCTGCTGCCTTTCCAGCACTGCTGCAGTGACATTCACTTCATTCCCATGGGTAGGAGAAATGTAAAGCTTTTCAAATATTTTTAAGTGTGGGGTTATTAATGCCAGATTCCAGCGGATTGGGGAAAGAGGGATGTCAGCTCCCAGCACATGCCTAATCTAGAACATGTGGTTTCGGGGGAGGTTTGGAACCAATATGTTTTCAACATTTTCAGGAAATTTGGTCTATCCAGATGAAAGCTTCTTGGACCCTACTGAACTATCAGTCAGCGATACAAATGCTGAAACAAGAGGAATTTTTTCCCTTTTCCCTGAAAAAAGAAAGTGCTTCTTCACCAACTCCAGACAGAAAGCAACAGGGCTTGAAGAGCAGCTTTGGGATTATTACTCCAGAATATTTAGAAAATATGATAAATGATAAATCCAAGAAGACATCCCAGAAGTAAATCACATCCTGTGCTACTCTGGAATTCTGGTGTGTCTTCCCAGGGAGGTTTTTTGATGAGGAAGGGGAATCTTCTGCTGAGAGTGGAGGAAAGGTGCTGCTCACACTTAGAGGAACCCAAGTCAGGGGCGTGAACCAGAACTAATTTCAATAAATCTGAATACAGGGAATATGTTTTGTAAGGGAACGGGGAGGGAATTCATGGCACAGAGTAGGGGAAAGATGAAACACCATTGTGGGATGTGAGTCCACAGGGGAGAGCCAAGGCCATTCCAGCTTTTCTCAACCACCACTTTTTCTTCTCTCCCTACTTTTATTTCGATCTTGTTTTAAAACTCCTCAAAATTCACATACAAACACAGCCATCCTTAATGGTCTTTGCCTGGTTACACATGAATTGAGACGGTCCACACCAGCACCCCACAAACCAGCATTCCCTCCCCGTCCTTCATCCAGTGGGATCTTGGTCCCATGCCGTTCCCAGAGCCACCATCCCAGCCTGCTCCACCTCCACAAGCCCTGAATTTCAGGAGTCTTTGCTTTGTGTTGCCCTGTGCCTTTGTGGAGTGAGAGGCTGCTGAGTCCCCAGAAATGGCTCGGGGACAGTGACACTTGTGACCCCTCAGCTGGACTGAACCGCCCCAGCCCAAAGCCGGTCTCCTCCAGCCCAGGAGATCAAGGACAGTTTGCAGCTCATTTTGGACTCTTCTGAGGCACTCCCTTGGCTCCATCCAATTTTTGAGGCAATTCTTCATCTCTCTGATGGACTTTTCATGTGTCTCCAGGGGAAGCGTCCTGCGCTGAGGTCACTCCTGGGGCTGCTTGGCCACAGGGTGTGAGAAGAGCTCGTGCCCCGACACCAAGGGCTGGGAATCATCTCTCATGTGGTGGCTTAGGGATGAGAGTGGCCTTTGCTGCCTCCCTGCTCCTCTCCTCGCATTCCACCAAAGGACAAACCTCCACCCATGTGTCATCCAGATGAGCAGATGCTGCTCCAGGAGCTCCATGGATCAGTAGCCTGCTCCCTCCCCATTCCTCTGATCCCAAACACCAGCCCCCAGTTCAAGCTCATCGGGCTGAAAACAAACGGAGAGAAGTCACAGCTCATCCCTGGAATCCCTGGAGCGACACGAGATGCCAGAGAGCCACAATCTCTCTTCTCAAACAGCTTCAGACCACGTAAGCTCTCATCAGGAACAGGTTTTTTTTGCTGTTGAGAAACCTAGTTTTTTTTCTCCTGCCAGTACCCAGAGATTTTTGCTTGGTTTGACAAAACCCAGGACTCCTCAGGGAATAATTTGGTGAAGCTCCTAAGGACAGCTAAACTCAAATTTACAGATAATGCCAGCAGTGGCAGTAGGTTGTGATGTAGTTTATCCTGATCTTTAATCACAGTCAAAGGAAAAAAATCTGATCAGATGATCAGAACCAAGGTGTGAACAGGAGACAGACCTAAGGGACAGCCACTCATCAACCTGATTTCTGCTCCAGGTAAGGGGACATGGGCAGCAACCCCCCAGCTGGAAAGGACAAAAGCAGCAGGATGTAACAGTTATGCTCATGCATTCCACAGGTTTTTCCACCTTCAGAAGGAGGATGGGATTCAAAGGGCAGCAGGTGCTGTCTGAAGGGAGGTGAGGTAGAGCCCCACCAGCCCTGTGCATCCCCCTCCTAAGGGCTTTTTGGCATGAGGAAAAATGCTGGTGTAGGGTTGCAGGAGAACCAGGATGGAACAGCACCGGATCTTTAGAGGTCGGTCACCTCTGCTGTTGTCACCTCTGCCACAGTGCTGGTCCTACTTAGGAGGAGAGGCTGGATCCAGCCACCTCCTGGGGCTCTCTCCAGCCTACAACCTCTACTCTGCTCTCCAAGAGCCAGAGCTCTGCTGAAAATCCCTCCTCGCTTCCTCAAGCAAGGCAGCCGTGTCCCTGCTCACTGCAACGGGAATTTCCAAGGCTTTACAGGACAAAAGGAACAACCGAGGTGATTTACCTCCTCCATCCCATCCAGATCCACTTTGGGATCGGGGCAGGGCACCAGGACAGGCTGCTGGTACCAGAAGGCTCTAAAAAACCAGCTCCAGTCTCTGAGTAGGTGCAAGAACACCACAGCACAAATGTGGTCACGAGTAAAGACAAATTCCTGCTCCCAATTAACTCCAGAGCCACTGTTGCTGGCAAAACCCTCTTGCACTGCCTCCTCAGAAACACAAAAAGCCAATCAAACAGAAACCTCCGCCCTCCTCAGCTCCGCTCCCACATCATCAGTCTCAGCCAAGTTCCTGGGGTTCACACCAGAACCTGTGGCCATCATATTTCATTTTCCACCCTCTGGCTGGCTCTGGAAGGAGGATGTGATGTGCCTTTTGTTTCCCTTCAGGCATTTCTGTTGGATTCCAAGTGCAGAGCTGACAAACAACATTCCCAGTTCTAATTCGAGGATCCCAAGGCTTTTTTTGGCTGCTGGCTGGAGTCACCAGGCTGATTTTCTATCCACCACTGCACCCTTTTGCTTCCTTTATCAATCCCACATATTTAAATCCAACAATTTGAAGCGTAGCGTTACAGCTGTGTTTTTATTTTGTTTGTTTTATTCGGTTGTTGCCTAACACAAAACACTCTGACATTCTCAGTCACATCCCACTAAGATAAACAACGAACATATGTCATGAATTCCAGCAGAAATGATTCCCAAGTGGGGCAGCAGCAAGGTTTGAAGCGGGAGCACGAGAGGCTCTCCCGAATTGTTTGCTGGATGTTTGAAATGAGCTCTTCCCGTGGTTATCCATAAGGAATCGAGGGCAGGTGGAAGGAATCCTCTCTGACTGTCTCATCCCTGCAGAACTTGATATGTTTTTCTTCCTCCCTTCCATAATCCTGCCTAATTGGATGGAAAACCTCCATGGCATTGAGCAGCTGCCTGAGAACTGATGGTTTAATTACACGGAAAAAAAGCGGGACCTATATCCAAGGATCTACCCATGTGCATCCACACATAGTTACAGCTGGATGAATCTAAAAACAGGGAAAAGGGAGGGGAAAAAAAAGGGGGAAGAAGGGGGAAAAAGAAGGAAAGCCAAGAGAGACCCCATCACTTGTGGGAGGATTTGGATGAATTTGATAAGGGGGGAAAAAGCAGGGAAAAAAAGAAACCCAGGAGAGACCCTACCACTCTGGGGAAGCCCAAGTGAAATCCCTGCAGCAGCTGGGACACAGGGAATGCTGCCTGGCTCAGCCAACCCTTGCATTTATCCATTGAAACCAATTAAGGCACTTCCCCAAATCCTGCTGGACTTAGTGGGATCAGATATGACTCCAACAATGTCTCCATACATCACGGCCAACAAAGCCCTCATGAAAACACTCAACCCCATTCTCATTCACAGCTTTTTCCCTAAAGAATTCCTCACTGGAGCTCTGCAGCTCTGGGCTTGTCTTTGGGCTGGTGCAGCTGCTCTGTGACAGCCGAGAGGGTTCCAGTGAGCGCCCAGAGAGGGCACAGTGAGGACAATCACAGCTGCCACCACCAGAGCAGCAGCTCTGGGTTTGGCTGTTCACAGAATCCCAGGATAGTTGGAAGGGACACCTGGAGATCACCCAGCCCCAGGCAGGGTCACCTGGAGCAGGTGACACAGGAACGTGTCCATGTGGGTTTCGGATGTCTCCAGACAGGGAGACTCCACACTTCCCCTGGGCAGCTGTTCCAGGGCTCTGCCCCCTCCACAGAAAGAACTTCTTCCTCGTGTTGAGGTGGAACTTCTTGGTTTTTAGTTTACGGCCATTGCCCCCTGTCCTGGAGCCTGGTGTCATGCTCTGACACCCCCTGGAGATATTGGTATGGAATGTGAGATCCTCTCAGCCCTGCCACGACCCCCCAGACAGAAAAACAAGCTTATTCATCCCAAAATCTGCAGGAGGAAGATCCCTGCGGTCGCTGGGGCAGGACCTGAGGTGGGGCTCAGTTGGTGAAGGTGGATCTGATCCGGCCCTGCACCAGTTCCCCCACTCGGAGCGACCAGGCAGGCCTGAAGCACGTGCTGAGCCTGCAGAACCTCCCTGGCTGAGGGCTTTTTCATCGAAATCAAAGCTCAGCTGCAAATCCTCCAGCAGGGAGACAATGGAGCCTCTCACGCTGCGGGAAGGGAGCAGCAGCTTCCAGAGGAGCCCGGCATTTGCAGCGCTCGGTGCAGCTCAGCTGCACTCCCGGCTCAGCTGCAGCCACATTCCTGCCCCTCTGGAACATCTGTTCTCCTCTCGTTAGTGCTGGCCCTGTTTTGTAACACAAGGAACTCTGTGAGACTCCTGAAGCTCAGTGTTTGACCCGGAGCGTTCCGAAAAGCCCCGGGTCTCCGGAGCGGGATTCAGAAGGAATCTCCAGTCACTTCCAATAACGGCGCTCGCTGCTCTGTCATTATTTATAACCTCCAGAGCACGGAATTGTCTCTGGAGTTACAACCACGCTACTCCCAGATTTTGGCTTTGTTAGCAAAGAGGAAAAGGAGCTGAGCTCTGCTCTAGTTTGAGCACAGCCCCTGGGAGCTCAGAATCCACCCACAAGGGCAGTCAGGGCAAGAGTCTGAAAGTGCCACCGAGGTGCCACAATGACCAGAGAATTCCTTCTCATCCTCAGCAACTCCAAATCTCCCAGCGGCCACCCCACGGCCTCATCCCAGCCAGGGAAGGACGAACACCCCCAGGGCAGCGCCAGGGATGGACCAGATCAGCAGCACCTCATCACAGCTTTGTAAACATCCAAACAACGAAGCAGAGCTCCTTCTGGAACAATCCAGATCCCAACTGGAAGGGCTGCTGAAGAAGCCAGGGGGCAAAGGGAGGTTGTGGATGGGTCAGGACACACCGACCATTGTGATCCTGTGAGCCGGGACAATTCCTCACTCTGGACACTGCACAGCTGGGCTTGTGCCTCTCCCAGCTTTTCCTGTCTAACATCCAACGGGGACAGCACCACAGCAGAGCTCAGTGAGGAATTCTGGGCTCCAGCAGAAGAATCATAAACTGGTTTGGTTGGAAGAGACCTTAAAGCTCATCCTATTCCACCCCCTGCCATGGGCAGGGACACCTTCCACTAGCCCAGGTTGCTCCAAGCCCTGTCCAACCTGGCCTTGGACACTTAAAGGAACATCCACAGCTTCTCTGGGCAACTGTGCCAGGGCTGGAACCAACACCTAGACACCACTCTGGGTTTTTAAACACATCCCTGTTATCATAAGCCTGGGAATAACACGGAGATATGGATTTGTAAATAAGATGCAGCCTTAATTTTATCACAGTAATAACAAATACTGACAGCGACGTCCCAGGAAAGGGACGAGTTTAATCCCCAAAGATTAAAACATCACATTATTCCCAATTTCTCCCATCTAGGGGAAAATCACAGAGAAATGCTGGGGGAAATCAGTAAGAACAAGCACTTTGTGGTGAGCCTTTCCTTCTGGGAGCGTCTCCCGCGCTCCAGGATCCAGGAAATGTCCAGTATTTACTGCGTGCTCATCACCATGGTTTCGGAGCACAATAAGGCTCTATCGCCCTGCATCCATCTGTGTTTCTGGGAATGCCGGGGCTTTGGGAATTGCACGGGGCTGACACAAAGGCACCCATTGTTCTGGAGGCAGAGGAACGAACCTGCCCTTTCCACAGGAGAGGAAGCCGGCAGGAAAAGTCGCTATTGTGAGCTGGATATTAAAAAAAAAATGAGAAAAAAGTCCTATTGCATCGTCAGTGCTGCCGGGTCAGGAATGGGGGATGGCTGGGACGGGGCACCTGTGGGATTGGGGGCTGTCCAGGGGGAGCCAGGCACACCCAGCCAGGCTGGCATCTCTGTAGCTACCTGCTACACCATCCCAAAAACATCCCAAATCCTCCTAAACCCACCCTGAAAGCCAGGCTGGCATCAGTTACCTGCCAAACAATCCAGAAAATATTGTAAACCTGTCCTAAAAGCCAGGCTGGTATCAGCTACCTGCTAAACCACCCAGAAAACATCCTAAACCTGTCCTAAAAGCCAGGTTGGCATCAGCTACCTGCAGAACCATCCAGAAAACATCCAAAATCTACTCTAAACCCACCCTAAAACCATCCTGAAATCACTCTAAAAGCCAGGCTCTGGTATGAGCTACCTGCTAAACCATCCAGAAACCATCCAAAACCCACCCTAAAACCACTGTAAGACCATTCTAAACCCACCCTAAAACGATCTGAAAACCACACTGAAATCACCCTAAAACCACCATGCAAATCCTAAGAGGCTGAAACTGGACCCACGTAGCTGGAGCACCACTTCCAAAGCTCCAGGCAGGAGCAGGGGTGGGGAAGAGCTTTAAAGCCCCCAGAATTTCATTTTCCTTTCAACCCAAAGCCATTTGCAGTGCTGGAGTTCTCCTCCAGGACTCTCCTCGGCAGGAAGGACTGCCAAAGTAGTAGGAACCAAATTGTTGTCAGCTTAAGGCCAGCCATCTGCTCAGCCTCTTCCCAGCTGCCATGCTCCCAATCAAAGCCTGGAGAACAATCCCTGATGTTTCTCACCAAGCTCAATACGAAAAAATCTAGGAAGGAAAAAAAAAAAAACCAACCAAACCAACAACCCCAAACCCAAAATGCAAAAAAAACCCCAGAAACCAGGAAAGCAGCCCGGCAGGGATCTAACTGGGAACAGAGATGAAAGTAGGAGAAAAAGAAACTATTTTATTTGTTTAAAACAATGTTTTTTAAAGAGTCCTATTGACATCTGCTTTGTAAATGCTCTGTCATTATTTATAACCTCCAGAGCACGGAATTGTCTCTGGAGTTACAACCACGCTACTCCCAGATTTTGGCTTTGTTAGCAAAGAGCCAGCAGCATTTTTACTGGCACTCTGGGAATAGAGATCTAACATTTCATACCCAGTTTATTTAAAAGTGGACTAATTTAACATCCTTGATGGTTCCTTTTAGCACAACTGTTGCTAATTAGCAGCTCCAGAATGATTCGCTCATCTGGGAGCAGCGGCGGTTCCACGGCAGCATAAATACACCAGGGCAAAAGGGAAGGAGGGGGAAAGCAGAAAATAGGGAAGAGGCATTGGAGAGGGGCAGGTTTTAGGGAATTAAAGGGAATGAAGAGACAGGTGGAGATGGGGGACACTGAGGAGAAAAGAGGCAGGAAAAATAGAGTGGAAAGGGATAATCCTGGGCCTTGAGAAGCTGGAAAAATCGGTGGCAGGTTTTAAAGCTGTGCAAAAGTTGGGTCTGGTGGCATGGACTGGGAAGTGGCTTCAAGATGATGATCCCAGGACTGGGATAGGCACCAGCCCCCAGGGATCCCCCGGGATGCCCCAGGGCTGGAGGGATGCAGGGACAAGGAGAGGGACCTCGGCCAGGACACGACCTCGGCTGCTTTCGCTGGCCCCGGGGCACTGTAGGTGCAGGGCAACAACCCAAAATTAAGCAAAGCCAAGCATAAAACATACCAGGGGTCAGAGGGCTGAAACCAGAGTCCTCCAGTGAGGAGCCCCTGAAATTCCAGAGTCGTGTTTGGGAGTGACAGGATCCAGCTGATGGCTTTGCACACAATTTTCCTTGCATTTTTTAACAACGAGGCACCAAAGCAGCTTTGCTGCTGCCGTGCCCCATCCCTGTGGCTCCGTGCTCTGGGCACAGCCAGGACCACCACCCTCCCCTGGCTGTCCCAAATCCACTTCTTGCACAGCAAAAGGCTTGACAGCAAATCCTCCACAAAAAAAAAGCTTTTGGGAAAGCAACCGTGTTCTCCCCGATGTTTATAAATCATCAAAGCCAGCCTGTTGCTGGTACCAGGATGAGCAGGACTGGAAGAGCCGGGAAGGGTTGGAGCAGCCTCCCTCCAACCCCAGCCTCCAAAGCTCGGATCACTTTTGTCTTTCCCTGCATGTGTAAAAGCACTTGAAAGTTCATAAAATTAATTCCAGACAAATATTAGCGAGGCCTCAAGTGGAAAGCACATCTCCTTCCTTCTGGGAATTTACAGTTCAGCCACTTTTATCTTCGGGAGGCTCTTTGGAGATCAAAGATTTGATCAACTTTGCCTTTGCGAAACTCACGAAGAAAACGGTGTTATCAGGACCATGACACGATTTTATTTATTAGTTTAATGATTCATGGCCCTGCTCTGACAGCAAGATTCCTTCACGCAGGTCTAAAACAAACAGCCTGAGTTCCCCAAGGCCGTGGCTCTGTTTGTTTCTCGATTTTATGGTTGTTACAAGGTCAAGCCCTGCCCTGACAGCTCCCACTTGTCAAATGCAGCTCTAAAACTGCCAAACACGGGGCAAGCACTTGCCAAAGGCAGAGAGACACGACCTGTCACTCTGGCAGTTCTCCCCATCTCCATCACCTATGGGGTAAAAATCCCTGACTTTCAAAAAGAGACAGGTAAGGATCAGTGAGGTTGGAAAAGGCCCCTGAGACCACCAAGTCCAACCTGTGACTGATGCCAGCCCGGAGCACTGAGTGCCACGTGCAGGCGTTCCTTGGACACCTCCAGGGATGGGCACTCCAAACCTCCCTGGGCAGTCCCTGCCAAGGCCTGACCGCCCTTTCCATGAAAAAATTCCTCCTGATGTCCAACCTGACCCTCCCCTGGCACAGCTTGAGGCTGGTCCCTCTCATCCTGTCCCTGTTCCCTGGGAGCAGAGCCCGATCCCACCCGGCTGCCCCCTCCTGTCAGGGAGTTGTGCAGAGCCACAAGGTCCCCCCTGAGCCTCCTTTTCCCCAGGCTGAGCCCCTTTCCCAGCTCTCTCAGCTGCTCCTGGGGCTCCAGACCCTTCCCCAGCTCTGTTCCCTGCCCAGGACTGGATAAGTGGTGGAAGTGCTCTGCACTTCTGGAGTGACTCAACTCTGAGCATCCAGGGAACACCAAGCAAACCCAGGAAAGGACTGCCAGTCATGAAAGGACAACACTGGGCACAAGGGTGATGGGCAACACCCTCGTTAGACACCAACCTTCAGCCTCTCTTTCCCTCCTCAGCAGCTCTCTGCACATCTGGCAAGGCAGAGGCAGCCTGAGGGATGAAGTTAATCCCTCCCAACATCTGCCGGCAGCGCTCCATCGACGCCGCTCGCCTCCACTGGGAACTTGCTACTACACAAGCGACTGGTGAAGACACTGGGATAGATTTCAAGGAGACTGGGAAAAGGACTGGGATGCTGCCTGAGCCATCTGAGCACCAGAGCGACACCAGCTCCAAAACTGATGGCCCACACTGGGCTGGAATCACTCAGGGAGTCTGTACCAAATGCATCAGACTTGTCAGCATTCCAGGGAAGAGGAATCCAGGGAGTTTCACCAAGCTCCTTCTTGGAGCAGAGCCACAGGGAAATGCTTCTCCACTGTGAAACTGCGAAGGTTTCAGGGGAGATGGGAAACTCATGGAGCTGGGCTGGAAAACTACGAGTGATAACAGAGTCAGCACTCGGGCTTAGCCGCACTCAGACCACGACTCCATCAGTTCTGTCCTGCTTTCCCTGGCATCCAGTCCTTTCTCCTCTCCTATAAAAGGGGATCTGTGCTTTCCTGCAGTAGGGAAGCACAGGAGCTCTTCCAGGAGCCCATGCTCCTGTCTCTGTGTCATGACAATCATGGAAAGCCAGGACAGGAAATCAAATTCCTCACAAAGAAATCAGGAACCTTTCTGCTCTTTTAATCCAAGCTTTGTACAACTTTGCCTTCCCTTCACACGGGCTTTGACCCCACCTGAGACTCCACAGCAACACAAAACCCCCTTAGAGCAGTCATCAATTTGGGATGCAGATGTTCCCAGCTGTTTGTTGGATTGCAAAAAGCTCCTTGATGATTTTAAGCAAAGCCGGGTGTGCAGGACAGCAAATAAAGGCAAACAAGTACAAATTAAAGCCTTAAACGATCACAGTTCAAGGAGCCAAGGATGGAATTCCTAAACAGCATTAATTCACACAAGACCTACAGTTGCAGAAATCCTGGAATTCCTCATCTGGGAGGGAACTAAAACCAGGGAGAAGCTGAGCAGGACTCACCGTCGGGCCCTTCGCTGCCTTTACTCCTTTTATTCCGACGGACGCGTCTCCCTTCTTCTCCAACGTGCAGCTTCTCCTCGGGGTGAAAGAAGTTCAGCAAGGCCAGCTGCAAGAAAAGGGACAAGTTTAAGCATCTTGGCAAGGCTGGTTTAGCCAGGCTGAAAGATTGGAGCCTGAGTGCCAAATCCTTCCCATCAGGGATCGAGCAGGAGATTGAGATGGCTGCTCACGGATCTCAGCTCATCCCAAGGAGATGTGTCCCCTCGGAAGTGGTCTAAGACTTGGGAAAACTCCTCCTGAGGGGTTTTGGCATGGAAAATCCTTCCCCCAGGAATGGGGGACTGCAGGCCAGGGCTGCAGGGAGATCTATGGCTGGAAATAATCAAACACCTCAAAGGCAGACGCGATAATTCCTAATTTTTCTCTGCAAAACTTGCTCAATCCTGGAGCTCTTTCTCCAGCATTACTCACTGCCAGTAAGTTTTCCCCCTCTAAAGCTCTCCTCTGCAAGCCTCATTAGCTACTGAGATTCAAAGGTCTTCAGGGACCTTTAAATCCAACCCAATATGCCACATAAATTAACACTTTAAACCTACAGCAACACTCGTAACACGAGCTTTGCCGAGAGGCAAAAATTTTATGTAGCGACCTCTTGTTCAGGAAAAAATTGCTGCTGCCTTAAAAACTCCTTTAACACATCAACATCCCGACCCAGAGATTGGAACTCGGGGTTAGAAACCAGAATCCCAGCTCATCACCAGCGGCGTTTTCCTGTTATTTCCACATCATAAAAAAGGGGAATTCAAAGATCAATTAGGGACCAAACACCTTCCGTGCGTTACCGCATCCAGCAGCCAGGGCTGCTCCGACCAGGATGGCCTTTTCTTGCTGAAGAAACCCGACCGCGGCTATTTAAGCTGTAAATACACAGCAAAACCAAACACGGCCCGAGACAAGATCCAGGAGGCTCCAAAAAGCAGCCCCAAAGGTTATCGAGCTCATCATTGTTCTGAGAACAAAACCTGCGGCATCAAAAGCATCTTTGAAAGAGCAGAGAAGAACAAACACCTCCCCTGAATTGCCGGGCTCGTTAAGCTCCAGCCCATAAAAGTCCCTATCAAGAGCAATAATCGCTAAAGGCCCTTGGCTTTTCTCAAGCCCCAGGGCTCTCACCTCCCCTCTCCCTGCGCATTCCCAAGGTATTTCCCAGGCACAGCTCCCCTCCCAACATCAGCATCCCAGGCCTCCGTTCAGATTTTACATCTGCATTTCGCTTTATTCCAACAAGCTCCGGTGCAGTCTCACCGATGGAAATGTTTGGAAACCCTTTGGTTTCCCGAAAAAGAACCCCCCAAAGCCTTTCTCAGGTTCCCAAACTGTTGCTATTTCCTTCTGTGCCTGTGCTGGCCAGTCTGCAGAACTCCTGGGTGTTTGTCATTGCAATGATGCTGTGGCTGAGAGGACCCCGAAACGCTGTGGGATGACCTGGGATCAGCTTCCCAAAGTTTCCCTACCGGCCTCTTAAACCTCCTTAAAAAGCAACGATGAGTAAAACTTAATCTGCCTCTGAGGAAGGCCAGTCACAGGGTTGGATGGAGAGCTGAAGGCTCTCATTTACAACAAGGAGTAAAGGGCGAGAACAGCTCCCTGTGCCCACCTTCCCAAAGCTCCCACATCCCACTGCCCTGCCCCAGGTGTGGAACACCGGAGCAGGATGCTCCTGCAGGCACCACCAGCACCCTCCCTGACACACCAGAGCAGAGCAAGGGATGAGAGCAAGTGAATTTTTCTTTAAATCCCTTATTTAACTCATGCTGAAACGCTGCAGCACTAATTGAAGGAAAAAAGTGCATTATAATTCAGGTTAAAACAGCAATGAAATCCTCAGCGTGGCTTTGGAATGCTGTTGTTGCCTGGATCATTACTGGGTTTTTACAGAACAGGGTGAAATAGAGGCTGTTCCTCCAGGCTGAACAACCCCAATTGCTGCTCTGCTCCAGGTTTTAATCTGATGTCACTTGTCACTGACCACTCAGAAAAACACTAAATTTTGGCTAAAAGTAATCTGTCCGTTAAACGTTGTGTTTCTAGACAGAAAGACAAATGACAAGTGAAGGCGAGTGATTAAAACACACCTTTTGCCTAGGAAATTAACCCATAAAAGCAGCTTGTGACACTAACAGTGACCACAGCAGCTGCTGCTTTGGGACAACTCCCATGAAACCGTGTTTTCCAGGAGCAGTGACACACCAGCACTCCACACTCAACCTGGGAATGGACACAACTGGTGCGAGCAGAGAGAGGGGCCTATCCCTAGGGAATACCTTCCACAGTGCTTTGGATTATGCAAATAATGGCACTGACCCTCCAGCGACTGGCACGGAGGGGTCAGGGGTCCGGCTCGGGATGGAGGGAATGCTCAGATCCCTGGGAAGGTCAGGGGCAGGGAAAGGGTGACCAAGCCTCCTGCAGCCACCCGAAGGCCAAGTCTCTCTCTGGGACTCAAGGGCTCCGTTGTTCCAGGGCTGCAGCAGCTGCCCGAGGCTGGGGGACGCTCGGCCATGAAGGGCCCGTCTGTGTCCGGCTGGGAATTGTGGCCGGCACCACTCGGGTGCTTTTTCCATTCACCACCCCTGAGATATCAGGGAAGAAATTTCTCCCTGTGAGGCCCTGGCACAGGGTGCCCAGAGAAGCTGGGGCTGCCTCTGGATCCCTGGAAGTGTCCAAGGCCAGGCTGGACAGGGCTTGGAGCACCCTGGGATAGTGGGAGGTGTCCCTGCCCATGGCAGGGGGTGGGATGGGATGAGCTTTACAGTCCCTTCCCACCCAAACCTCTGCATCACCCCTGGGCTCATGGGACACCCCGGCTGTGGCACCTTCTGGGGAATTCTAAACGGAATTCTTACCTAGTCCATGATTTCACTGAAACTCCTCACCCTCAAAGGCACAGAGAACTGATTCTCTCAGCCGCTGCACTCGTAGAGCCAGAGGATTTTTGAGGAGTCCAGCACACACAGCATCTTTTATGAGAGCAGGTATTTTCCCTGCAGAGTCTGAACAATCCCCATTTCCCTCCTCCTCCAACCTAAAGCCCTCAGACCACCTTTAATTTTAGAAACACCGTGGGTTTAATCAAGAGAATCACTATAGGATGCAAAAAGGTCAAAAAGCCAACACAGGAAAAATCCCAGGGGAAGCCATTCCTCAAAATAACCTGGGAAACAATAGCACAGGCACCGCTCGCCGGAGGGAATCGGATCTGCCGTGGTTTCTCTGGGCAAAATAAAGCAAAACAAAGGCACGCAGAGCCGGTTTTCCTTGCAGAACCTGCCTGGGAACATTGGACAAAGCTGCTGGAGGATGGATGTCAAGGGAGGACAGTGGGAACTCCCAAAATAACGGGGTCTGTGGTCACTCAAACTCATTTGTAGGATGGATATTGCACACTCTACGCAAGTAAGGATAAAGAAAGGCATTATCATTTTTCATAAAATCAAATATTATTTTGTCCTGTCCTTCCAGGCCCTTGTCTAAAGTCTCTTGAAGGACCACTGGACACCAAGGGAACGTATTTCCAATGGTCAAACAGCTTCAAAGGAAGAAAAGTGGAAAAATATAACCCTACCCATGCAATTATGCACAAAAAGTGGATTTTTCCTTAGGCTAAGTCAGTAGGAAGAACGAATGTCTTCTTCCTGCAGAAGGGAAGAACACCCAAACCTTCAGGTGTACAAGGCCTTTTGGGTGAAAAGTGGAAAAAAAAAAAAACCAAAGATTTTCTGCCTCCCAATTCCTCCAGACAAAGCAAGTCCAGCCAAAGATCTCATCCAGAAACCCACAGCTCTATGCCTTAAAGCACCTGAGAAAACAAGCATGAACTCACCCACGTGCATGAGTGTTCGACAGGATTGTTAAAAGTCAAATTCCCTCTTCCTTTGCAGCTTGGGAGATCATCAGTGTGAGGAGCCTAAGAACCAGCCCAGGCTCTGCTGCAGCATCCTCTGCAAGCAATATTGTTGTTTTTCTGGTGCTCTCAAGCTCAGCCTGCGGTTCAGAGGAGCAGCCACTTGAATATCAGCCCCATTGTCCTCCAGAACTTCGCCTCTGGTCACACGTGGCGCAAAAAAGAAATGATCAAGTAGACAATTTATATTCCACCAGCCCAGAAAGAAGCTCGGGGAGTAGCTTTGCTTTATTGAAAAGAAACCTCATTCAACATGTTTTAAGAATTGTTTTTGTCATCGTTTCTTGCTCCTCATAAAAATGCAAGGAGCAAACGAGGGAACAATTCCCATTTCAATGTGACAGAACTTTGACACCGCGTCTTGTCTGCAGGAGAAGCCACAGCCCTGCCTGCGAAACTCATGGCATGTGATCAACACCATGAGGGGGAGGACCAGGGACATAGCAGAGATGGGATAACCTGCACTCCCCACCTTCCTCCCCAAACCTGGCATTCCCAGCTGGCTGTGGGAATCCTTTCCAGGGCTCTGGAGCAGGTTCCTCACCACAACAAACCCCTTCCATCAGCTTTGGTGTGAAGCTCCAGCTTGGTCCTCACCTTCGAGAGGCCCAGAACCCCTCTGGTCCCTGTTGCTTCATCCCTCTCATCCTTCCCTCCCAACGCCAGCCACATTCCCACTCTTTCCAGCTGTTCATCCTGAAGCCCAAGATCCCAGAGGCACAATCCTTCACCCTGGAGTTGACACGAAATCCCAACTCCCTCTCATTCCAATCTGCACTCAAGGATCCTCACTGAGGCTTTCAAACCCAATAGAGAGAACTTCAAAAGCGTTTTCCACTCAAAGCTGTTCTATAATCCAAAAACTCTTTAACAGATCAACATGCTGAAACACCAGTGACGCTAAGGAGCTCATCCAGGTGGGAAGTTTGGCTGGGAGGAGGGATTGAGCCCTGGTCCAGGCAGGAGCTATCACAGCAGAGCCACCTCCCTCCCAACACTCATGAGGAGCTTCACAAAAATGACAACCAAGGGGTTGAGGGAATATTCGACCACTAGAAAACAGAAACGGGCTTGGAGATGGACCATGGAATGCCATGGATTGGGGGCACAGCACCTGCCAGCGGGTAGAACTCCCATCTCGGCACACCCCCACCCTGAACGTGCCACCAGGGCTTTTGGGAACAGGATTTGAGATGCTGAGCATCTCTGTCCCTGGCTCTAAAGCCTGTCCCAAGGACTGTGCAATCCCAGTTTGGAGAAGGCCAGGGAATGACACTCTGGGTCTTCCGAGCACTGCAGTAACAGACAACCACTGGAGACCAGTGGGAGAGGAGGCAGCAGGTTTTCCCAAGCTTTTTATTGGTATTTTACCTCCATTACCCAGGAAAGCCACTGTGTTTTTCAGCACAGAACCCTAAATCCAACTGCCAGTTCTCAGTCCAAGCCAAAGCCATGGACACAGGGAATTAATTGCGATCAGAACAATTAACACTTTATAAACTTCCCTTCAGAACCAAACCCTTCCCAAAACCTTCCCACTCCCTTCCTCCTTTCCACGTGGAACAGAGCTTTAGGCAGACCTGTGACAGCAGTGATTGCATCGTGCAGTCTGAAGAGGAATTTCCTCCTTTCCTCTCACCCAAACCTTCCCCAGCTCAAGCTCAGCTTAGGTCAATAAGCAGCACCCCAAACATCCACATTTCCACCACTGACCCAACTGAGCACACCACTTGGTTTTTACTTTCAACCAGCTCAGGGAACCTGGCGCAAATGCAGGTAAACCTGGAAGGTAAGAACATGGCAGAGGCAGCAGGGGGGTGGATTTGCTCCTCATGGGAGGAGTGAAGCATAACTTTGGAAGAGGAAGGTTCCAGCACTCCTTCAGCACAGGGAGAGTAACCCACGGAACCCCGAGAAACGCCTCCTGTCCTAGACCTCCAGAGAAAATTGGGTTCAGCACAAAATGGAACCAGGTCCCCAGCCCGAATCCCTGGATTCCACACACCCCACAACCTCCCCCGACTGTAGGAGCACCTCAATCGCTAAATTTGACCCCAAACCAGCACCACCTCAAGCCTGGAAGACCACGACTTGTTCAACGAGGCTGTTTGTCCATGCACTTGCCTAAGACACCTTTCCCTGGCGCTGCCTTGGGCTGGAGGGGAGCTGGTGGCTCCCACAAGGACTTTGATGGGGGGGACAGAGCCCCGGAGTTGGACACGGCTCCAGCTGAGCAACGGCTGAGGCTTCCCACTCCTTACACCTGCTGGCACTGAAGGGAAAGCTCAAACACAACCCAGATGGGAGGAGAACAAGGTCAAAGCTGAGTTTAACACTGCACATGAAGACACCTGCAGTGAATTTTTTACTGGTAGCAGGAGTAAGAGATTCCTGCTGCAGGCCCCGGGTCCGGCTCAGCAGAGCCACGGGAAGTTCCTTGCTGGGAACATGCTGGCTAAACGCTGAGATGGATCAATGTCAGCAAGGTAAGGAACTTAAATCAGTTCCTTTTGCCTCCCAAGGAAATCAAATTTAGCTGTGAAGCAGCGCCAGGCAGGGATCTGCTGTCTATTAGTGGGAATTCTCAGTTTTTCACATTTTAATTAGCTTTTGTAGCCCTTTTCAGGCCCATTTTCAGCCAGCTGGGCTACGCCCCCCTCCAGATGGAGGTCATGGGTTCTTCTCCTGCTTTCCAACAGCAATTCCTTCCTTATTTGAGCAGTTTGTGCATTTTATAAAACACAGCGCACACTTTATTTGGGAGAACCCAACCTTCAGCAATTCCACACCAGCCATAGTTCCTCCTCCTTTCTCTCCCTCCAGCTGCACCTTTGCTCTTGCTCCTCATGACCTGGAGCTTCTCCAGCACACCCAGGACAACATGAGATCAACAGCACAATCCTCCTCAAAGCCAGAATCCCGCTTAAAAATATTCCCCAAAATCAGGAGCTGCTCCAGCAAAGAGCTTCAGGGCTCTGCTGCTTCCCTTGGAGCACCTCCGTTCCCTGCAAGACGAAGAACTGGGCTCTCTCCAGCCTGAAACCACCCTCAGGGTTCCTCTTTAGGAGAAAAACTCCTTTTGCCAGGTTTGAAAACACTTTTAGGAACACCCAGAAGGTCCTGTTAGCCATGGCAGGAACAACGACCTCAACTGCTTCCACAGCCATGGTAACACAGACCATAACGGGCACAGGGACCATTCCCAGAGGATGCTTTGGGTCACCTCCACTGCAGGGGCTTCTCTTCCACCCAGCTCCTTCAACTCCCACCAGTTCCAATAGTTTCTCATAAGTCAGGAGCACTGAAATCCCAACACCTGGGATGAGCAGCTGATTCAATGAACAGTCCCCTTCCTGAACCCATCCCCGAAGCAGACAAACACTCCAGGTGACCAAGCCACCTCTTCCTGCAGGAGGTGACCAACCAGATCCTGCTCTGGAGCCTTCAATTTGGAATGTGGCTGCAGGACCCAAACTTACGGCATTTTTCAGTTCTCTGGTATTTTTCCTTTTATCTCCATTCCACATAACCCCACTGCCTGGGGTGAGGCCAGCTGCAGCAAAGAATTGGTTTGGAATCACTCATGGAGATGGATCCATACGGGAGAAAGTTACAGGAGAACATCTGCCAGACACTGCAACTGATGAACTTCATGCTGCCTTTGCTCCCAGACAGTCCTTCCTATTGTTTTTTGGGGGAAAATCTACAAAAATCTTCATAATTTTAAAATCTTTTTGCTGTTCAGATAATTGAACTGTTTAAGGAGGCATCCAAGGCCAGGGTGGACGGGGCTTGGAGCACCCTGGTCGAGTGGAAGGTGTCCCTGCACATGGAAAAGGAGTGGAATGAGATGAGCTTTGAGGTCCCTTCCAGCCCAAACCATCCTGGGATTCCATAAGGTTTCAAAAACGTTTTTCCTTGCTCCATAACAAACCCAAGACTTCCTGTCCGAGCGCATTTTTTCCCCTTTTCAGCACAAGGGCTTTAAAATCCTCTTTTCTCAAGCTGGATGTTAAATTTGGCCTTGAGCGGGGATTAATTTTTATGACGTTTTATTGGAAGAAGAAAAACGGAAGGGAAGGAAACAGGAGGAGGGAATCAAGTAGTCCAAATCAAACAGAATTAAAATGAAAACAAGTCTGCTGAAAATGTAACACCCACGAAATAATGCATCCATGAAGTGACGTGGATAAACAGTCCACTGCAGCAACTGGGAAATAATCCAATTATTACCCAGCCATCCACTTCGAGGCTGAAGGTTTTAATGGAGATTCCCACACCTGCAGGGATGCACGGAATTGTGGTGGGAGACAGTGACCTGGCCTGGCTAATTCTATACAATAATCTGCTCAAATAAATCATGCTCTGTTGCCTAATTAATCAGATCCCCTGCAATTAACGTCAAGGAGCCAATGACCTCATGCAGACAGGATTAAGAGCTCTGCAAGGCTCCGTTCCGGGCACAGCCACGGGAACAAGTCCCCGCAAGGCAGGGCCGGGTGCGGTGCCAGAGGTGCTCCTTCATGCGGGAATTGCAAAACTCCGGATCCTACAGGGACTCCTCGGAAGCCAGGGGGACACAGCATGGGAAAGGAGGGAAGAGGGAATGTCCCCTCGAGCCCTGGATCCAGAGAGAGCCAAGGGGCTTCTCAGCACGTGGCATTGGAGAAGCTGCCTCCAGATAAACATGATGGCTTCCCAAAAGCTGGATTATAGAAACATGGAATGGTCTGCGCTGGAAGGGACCTTCAAGACTGTTTGACCCAGCCCTCTGCCATGGGCAGGGACACCTTCCACTAGTCCAGGTTGTTCCAAGCCTCATCCAACCAGGCCTTGAATATTTCCAGGGTTGGGGTATCCACCTCCTCTCCAGGCACCCTGTGCCAGTGGTGGTAAAAACCACCCTCATTGTAAAAAACCTCAAATTCTGCTGCTGTTTAGTCCCCTCCTGGCCTGGCTTCCCCTACCTGTGGGAGTTCAGCAGCAGGAATTGTCTCCTCTGGAAGAGAGGACAGCGGAGCAGCTCCCACCAAAACCACCGGCACGAGGAGAAAACGACACCCCAGCACTTCTGGGACGGATCCTTCCAGAAGCAAACTCGTGGCAGCCTGACCCACCTGCCAGCTGTGCCATCTCCTCGCCCTTGGAATGTGCTCTGGGATATGTGGGCAGCCGAGGGAGTCAGAGGAGGCACGTGGGATCCCCGATGGCTCCGTGGAGTGCCTGGAGCGGAGCCACGGGATCGACCGTGAGCAGCATGCTGGCTCTGCCCCGCCATTCCCTGTGCACTGGAACAGCACAACCCCGACCTACGAGGGATGAGCTGGATCACAACCACCAGGATGTGCTGTAGAAACCCCGGGAAAGGCGCTGGGAGGAGTTCAGGAATGTGAGCTTTCCACAAGCCGCTGTCTCACAGCCGGTCCCAGCACCGCGCACATCCCCGGCTGCCTCTAGGCCCAGCTTCGGGGCTGCCAAACCCAGCTCCACTTGCTGCTGCAAGCACCAGACAGTTCCTAATCAGAACAACATTCCCCACTCCCTCTGCACATGGCAACGGCTCCGTTTTCCATCCAAACAACCCATCCCCAAGCCCCCACGGCCCGGCCAGTGAGCGCGAGCAGCTGGCACAGCACGAGCGAGCGGATCTTGAAGCTGAGCACAGGAATTCCATTATCTTCCCAGCAAACAAACCTCAGCTACGGCATTCCCGGCTCTCTGGCTGCGGGTGGGAGCCACGGCAGCCCCAGAGCAGAGGCAGAGGTGTGAGTTTGTGCAAGCCAAGCCTTTCTGAGCCGGGCTTTGAAGTGCAGAGCCCGACGCACGTCTTCAAACAGCGCCCGAGGCTGCACAGCAGCATCGGCTCAGCGGCTCCCGCCATGCGCCGCAGCCCATCCAGATGTTTCCAGCCAGGCAGCCAGGCCAGCTGCTGCACAGCTGCCTCGTGTCGGGCTGGGGCAGCCCTTGGGGAGGGAGCAGCGCTGGGGAAGCGCTCGCTCAACATCCCCTATGTCATGTTCTGACTCCGTGAGGCTGAAAGCAAAAGGTTTTGTGCTGTTCGAGTCGTTTGCTGAGAGGAGTTTAAGTAAGGAAGGCGGTAAAGGATTTACTGTTTTAGCTCCTGGATGCTGCTCGTGCCTCTGCAGCAGCTGCTTCTCCATTGGAGGGACAAACTGAGGCACTGGGAGGTTAAAAAAAACAGAAGGTTTCAAAATCTGGAAGGTTTTTAAAAAAAAGGAGCCAGAAAAGAAATTTCATGGACAAGTCCACACCCAGTGGCTAAAATGAGGCTCAAATGACTTGGACTATTTGGAGCTGGCCAGCAGCTTTTGACCTGGGAAAAGAGACAATTCCAGCAGCAGAGGGCGGGGAATTCAGGTCCATAGGATCCCAGACTGGTTAGGGCTGGAGGGAGGCTTAAAGCTCATCATGTTCTACCCCCTGCCATGGGGACACCAGAGCAGGTTGCTCCAAGCCCCGTCTAACCTGGCCTTGGACACTTCCAGGGATCCAGGGGCAGCTACAGCTTCTGTGCCAGGGCCTCCCCACCCTCACAGGGAAGAATTCCTTCCCAAAATCCCATCTGACCCTGCCCTCTGGCAGTGGGAAGCCATTCCTTCTCCTGGCACTCCAGGCCCCTCTCAAAGTCCCTCTCCAGTGTCCCACAAAATGCCAACACACACCTTGGGGTGACATATGAGCTGGGAGGTCTCATCCAGGCACTCCACACACTCACTAGTAACAGGAAACACTGCTGTGGTGAAGGAAAATTAGGAAAACATCCCCCTCCTGCAGCCAGGGACTATTTTCCTACATCTCTGTGCGAGACAAGCAGTGACATTGCTCAGGGCTCAGCATAAGAAAAAAAAATAAAATACTGTTTACAGACAGAATTTTGCAACTTCTCCAAATGTCATCCTGGGTCATATTTTGCTCGTGATGGGGACACAAAACCTGAGGGAAACTCCAAAGGCTGTTGAGCCCCGGGGTGCTCCCTGCAGCTCCTGCCTGGACACGGACACGGAGAGGCAGCACCACGTGCTGGAGAAGGACACACAAACCTTCTGAAGGCTTGAAACTGAAGAGGGATGGAAAATGTTTAACTTTTGCCAGGAAAAAGTATCAAATATATCCTCCTAGGATTTTTCAGACAGCTTGGTTTGGGTTTGTTTGTTGTATTATTTTGTTGGTTTTTTTTTTTTCTAAAGTTGAAACCGGTTTCCTAAATCATCCTGAACAGACAAACAACCAGGGACATCACACAATCCAATACCCAAACAAAGATGAGTCCACTGGTCAGCTTTTGCTACAACTTGAGTGGATTAAACCCTTTATTTTCAATAATGACCAGCCATGGTGCCTGCAGAGCCCCAAAGGTCAAGGGCACGATCTGGCTAAAATCCCATTCCCGAGGAGTAACAACACCAGGGACCAGCTGGAACCATCAACTGTGGGATTCCCCAGGGTGATCAGGTCATGATATTTTATTCCCCGACCCCTGGGATCAGCCAAGCTGGGAAAGGCTCCCACAAAACAGCTCCAAACGAGAGGGATATTTTACCATAACCTTAAATAAACAAAAGCAGAGGAGAGAGAGGAGATGCTGCCGGGAACTACAAAGGGGAACTGTAAACACAAGAGCAGATAAAGCAGATGGATGTTTGAAACAACCATTTGCACTGGAGAAAACACATGGGATCCGTCCCCAAGCCCGCAGGGAATGAATTTACTGCAGCCAGAAACCACGTGCTGCAGTCAAATTTCCATTTATAACCATTACCTGCTAAGCCTGAAAAACCCACAAATAAAATCCAGGGCAGCAGAAATTTGTAACGTTGCAACAGGAAAAACCAAATGACTGAGGATCCCATGGGGAGAGAGGGATACTGGGAATGCTGCTGCAGAGAGCTCGGGGTACCCAAGGGCAGAAATGCATCTGGTGGTTTTAACTCCCAGAGAGCTCGGACATCCAGCACCCAAAGGAGAGGGAAATGCCTGGTCTGGATCCCATCAGCCTCAGTTCTGACTCTCCTTTTGTTTCTCCAGCAGAGAAAACAATTTGATTTTTATGATTAGCCTGGAGAGGTGCAGGGTGGAGGTGCGAAGTGAGTGAGCAGAGCAGGAACAGCCTCTGGTGAGAGATCATCTAGAAGCAGCAAAGCACAGAAACTACCAATAAAACAGCCTTATAAAAGGGATTATTTGGGGAATGACACCACCATTTAACGATGGCATTTTGGTAGCAGCTCTCACTCCCCCGGCAGCACCTTCACCTACAGCTTGTGGCTGAATTTTTAAATTTAATTAATTAAACCATGGCCAGGGAGGCAGGAGGAGAATGTATTGCTTTGGCCCAGAGTCAAATAACAGATGCACACACTGGACTAATCGAGACACACTTGGCACTACTGGAATATGCCAGACTCCCAAAAAAAGCCCATTCCCCACTTCTCTTTGCTCTGCCTACACACAGCAGCTCCTCACACAGCGCTGGGATTAAAGGGAGAACATTTCACCGGTGCTGGGAAGGGATCCTGAGGTACACACGTGATCCTAGAGAAATTCAGGGAATTAATGAGCAGCCTCCCCTCATTCCCAGATGCTCCCATATATCACCGGGCATGGACAGCACAAAGTCAGACAACTTTATGCAGCAAGGTCACCTTTCAAAAGGAGAAGCCACCCAAGGCCTCTTTCAACTTTTAGAGCTGCAGTCAAAAAAACAAAAAAAAAAAGAAAAGGATAAAGAACATCTGAAAGGGATGAAACCCCAGAAGCACAAGGTGGAACCCCCCAGAATTCACCTCACTGCTAAAAACCAACTCCCCAGGGCCTGAGCGTGCAGAGCCCCCTTGCACCTCCTGAACATGGTTCCTCGTGGGGATGCCAAAAGAATTGCGAGTTTTGCACTCCCAGAGGAGAGCAGGGATTTCTGAACCAGCTGTCTGTGTGCAGACACGGCTCCAGCAGCAAGTCCCAACACCTTCCCCTCCGGCCCTGCTTTCTGGCCTCACCCACAGCCGTCAGGGGCTCTTCGTCAGGCCCCGAGTGTTGACAAACGCTGCTCTGCGCAACTCCCCGCAACGGGAAGCAACAAAAGGCTGGGCTGTGCTCCTGTGGATTAGCTGCTCTCATCCCTCCAGCCGGGAGCTGGGCCTGTTCCGTGTGTTCATCGGGATAATTCCTTAGCCAGGCATTAGGCAGAAAACCCAGGGAAAGGCGGCAACAGCCACAACAAACAGCGGCTGCTCGTCACCGCCCCGCGCGCCAGGAGAGGCACGAGGAGACCAAAAGTGGTCTTGACTTCAAGAACAGCCTCAAGCTGTGCCAGGGGAGGTGCAGGTTGGACACCAGGAGGATTTCTGCATGGAAAGGGTGGTCAGGCATTGGAAGGGGCTGCCCAGGGAGGTTTGGAGTGCTCATCTCTGGAGGTGTCCGAGGAAGGACTGGATGTGGCAGTCAGTGCTCTGGGCTGGGTGACAAGGTGGTCACAGATTGGATTGGATGATCTTGGAGAGCTTTTGCAACCTCAGTGATTCTGTGAGGTGAAAAAGCAGCAATTACTGCGAGCAGAACACTCCAGGCAGGGAATGTGCCAGCAGGCAGCAGTGGAAGCTGCTCCTCCACCTTTTGCCTTGTTTAGCACCTCCAGCATCTCTCCTGAACCCTCAGCTCTGCTGCAGCTAAAGCTCCATCCATGCTCCAGCATCTCTTCTGGACACCAATGCCAGCTCCCATCTTTTAGATAGGAGCAGTTATTTACTGAAAAGGAGATTTTGAGACACATCTCACGTGGTACTGGAGTCTTTCCACCGACAGTCAGGGCAGTTAGCTCTTCCCATCACAACCAGACCAGGAAAACTCTGAGCCAGGGAAAAGGAAAATGTACTGGCACAACCTGGGTCACAAACTCTCAAAGCCCAGAGCACAAGATCGATGTCCCCAGACTAGTTTGGGTTGAAAGGGACCTCAAAGCCCATCCAGTCCCACCCCTTGCCACGGGCAGGGACACTTCCCACTATTCCAGGTTGCTCTCCAAGCCTCATCCAACCTGGCCTTGGACACTTCCAGGGATGGGGCAGCCACAGCTTGTCTGGCTCTGTGTCCATGGAGATGTCCATGGCCATGGCACCTTCCCTGCAGAGGCAGCTCCCGGCTCATGGGCTAAGGATGGGCAGTGCCCCTACCCCAAAAACCCAATATATATATATACAATATAAAAATATAAATGTAAACAGCAGCCTCTTCACCAACACTTCCCAAAAACCAGTATAAAACCAGCACAAAATCCCCAGAGCAAGGCTCTGCTTTCCCATCAGCAACACACTCAACCCCCCCAACACAAACACAACCAGCTCTGAGGCCATCACTCAAGCCTGGCTGATGAATAACGTTGGGAATAATCCCTTTAATAGCAGCTCTGCTCCCCATTTCCCTCCTGTCCCTGCCCAGACACGCTCCCAGGCTGAGCTGCTCCCCGGGGCTCTGATGTGGAGACACCGAATCCCACACTCACAGGATAGTTTGGGGTGGAAGTGACCCATTTGGGGTCACCTTTGTGACAGGGCACGTCACCTGACCAGGGATAGCAAGCCAAAAAATTCAGTCTCCATTGCCTGAGCCAAAAAAAAAAAAAATCTCACTTCAACCCCCCCAAACTCCGACAACACCGTCCCCAATGTGTCATTTCCGAAGAAAAAGAGAATCCAGAGGAACTGTCAGTAAATACGGGGAGAATCTGTTCTTAAAAAACACTGCTAGAAGAAACAAATTTCAAATTCAAGTCCTTTGCCTCCGACGTGTAACAGCAGCTTATCATGTTACCAAAACCCTCTAATTTGAAGTGAAAAAACCCCAAACCACACAATTATCCAAGTGCAGGCATTAAATTCCGTGTCTTCCCCAATTTCACAACTTTCCTTTTGTTAATCACTGATTAACACTGCAAACCCCAGCAGAGGGCCCTACCTGGCCCTTTACACTATAAAGCAACTGAGAGGAGAGGGAAAAAGCTTCATTCCTGCTTCAAAATCTCCAGTTTGGGCCTGACAAATCCCTCCCAAACCAGCAAAGCGGGCTGTTAGCAGGTGCTGGCACAAGAAGATGCTCCTTCTTCCCAGTTTATCCCAAAGTCAAACAACTCGTGCTAAATTAATTCTTATTTTCTGCACAGCCAATGCCCAGCCCCTGCAGCATCCAGTGGGTGAAGGGCTGGATTTCTCCAGGGAAACCAACCCAAATAACCAAATAGAGAATAAAACCAGACCTAAACAAGACACGAACCTCATGGATCCTTGGACTATTAAGAGGTTTAGTTGGGAAAGAGTGAGAAGCAACCAGTGGAGCAATAGGAGGTGGAGGTAAAAATAAAAAGAGAATAAACCAACACAGAGAACACTCTGCTGCAGTGACAGAAATTAATGAATAATTAAAAAATTGAGTTTGTGCANCTGCTAAATTAATAATTCTTATTTTCTGTACAGCCAATGCCCAGCCCCTGCAGCATCCAGTGGGGGAAGGGCTGGATTTCTCCAGGGAAACCACCCCAACTAACCAAATAGAGAATAAAACCAGACCTAAACAAGACACGAACCTCATGGATCCTTGGACTATTAAGAGGTTTAGTTGGGAAAGAGTGAGAAGCAACCAGTGGAGCAATAGGAGGTGGAGGTAAAAATAAAAAGAGAATAAACCAACACAGAGAACACTCTGCTGCAGTGACAGAAATTAATGAATAATTAAAAAATTGAGTTTGTGCAAGACCTGCCCAAGAAAATGTGATTTCCAGCACTCTTCCTCGAGGTGCTGGTGCATGCCAGCTTTATTTCTTTTTAAATGTTGCTTTTAGTTCACTTATCTCAGTTTTTCCATGTCCTCCACACAGGCAGAGGTTTTCACACTGATCCAAGAGGGATTTCACGAGGAAATCCAGGAGGAAAAGCCACATTAAGGTTATCAAACTGCCCAGGGGCTGGCAAAGACCTGAAGCTTTCCATCTGTTCCATCACTACCCCAGTTTTCATCCTACAAACCTTTGGGACAGACCTTTTTTTGGCCTTTTTTTAAGCTTCAAAACCCAACCTGTCGGGGAATATCCTCTACAGCAACATCTCAATGAGGAAATTTCAGACAAAACCCTCGGGATGCAGAGCATGAACCTGTGGATGATCCTCCAAACCCGCACCTCAAAGATCCAGGGAGAGACACAGACGTGCTGAACTCTCACAGTTTATTTTCTGACCAGAATTCCTGCTGGATCAACTCCAAGGAACCCACAGGGCACAAATCCCGGCAGCCCCGACCCCAGGGAACACGTGCTGCCCCCCACTAACGTCTCCAGCAGCTCCATCCCAACCTCTGCACCACTCCTAGCCTTAATCCCAGACGCTACAAATTAGTTCTGGCTACACAAATCCCAGCCATAACACCAAACCCCAAATCCCAAACAATAGAAGGGAACCTAAACCTCACTCAGAGACCATTTGCTCACAATTTAATTTTTCATAATGCTTGCTGCATAAATCAGAGCAGAAGTGGCCTGGGTTTCATGACTTCATTTGGGGGTGGACGTTGGTGAAGCCTCTTTTAGTGCCATGAAAGACTTTTCCAGAGCCACCTTGCGTGCTCTGCAGCAGGAGGGGATGTACTGCCACAGGAGCCCCTGGAAAATGCCTCCAGCCCCTCGGGAACGGCCAGGACACAACGCAATTCCCAACCCCTTCACACCCATGGATCAGCTTCAGGCCGATTTTCCAAACTATCAAAGAACAATCCCAGGATGGGTTGGGTTGGAAAGGACCTGAAATCTCACCTCGTTCCACTCCTTCCACACATTCCACTACCCCAGGTCGCTCCAAAACCTTGTCCAACCCGCCCTTGGACACTTCCAGGGAACACTCCCATCAATCTGCCTCCATCCCAACCCCTCAGTGCTTCCAAAATAGTTGCCAGGGCACGGAAAAATGGAACAGATGGACAGCGAAGCCACCATCCTGCCTGCACGCATGCTGCTGGCATCGGCTGATGTGGGATTTCGGGACACCTCTTCCACCCAAAAGAGCTGAGTTTCCCTTCAGCAGCCTGGTCCAAGTGAAATCCCGGCTTTCCCCCAAGCTGCTCTGGCAGTTTGGGATGCCTTTTTTTCATTAAATCCCTCCTTCCAAGCTGAGAGCTTTTCCTAAATTTAATTTGAGTGAATCACTTTCTTGCCAAAGGAAAAAAACAAATCAAAGGTTTATTCTGATGCTATTGAATTCAATGCCTGTAAATTTAATTTCTATCTGTACTTTTGTTTAAACATTTTATGGTGTTAATTACAACAAACCATGCAAATTAGGCTGCCAGTGGAATAAAAGGCCTGTTCTGACAGATAATAAATAGCTCTCAACCATAAGCTCATTAAGATGCTGTTCAAGTGCGTGCTCCGACTCCCAGGTTGAGATCAAAATCTGCATCCTAAAAACAGGAGGATCTTTAGGGCAGCACAAGCTGCTGGCACGGAATGTCGCATTCTTTCCAAAGGAACATCCTGGAGCAAGAGGATAGTCTGAAATCTCAACCCTCAGCATCTGGTTTGGGGCTCCAAGCAGAGCTATTCCAGACAGGTACCAAGGATCCTACACGTTATTCCTGCTCATCCATGAGCATTTAAATGCCATACTCGGTGCAAATAAATTATTTCTTTGGTTGAATCATGGACATCCTCTGAGCCCCGCTGCCCTGATCCCCTTGCTTAAATCCACAAGGAAAACCAGCTGAGGTGTCAGACACATTCCTTGCAGTCCCTGCAGGAGAAGCCCAGCACCTTTCTGGTCTTCCACAAGGTCCCACTTCGACCATTCCAAAGGGAGTTGGAGCCCAACACGGACCAAGGAGAGGCAGGAGGGATGGAAAGACCTGAAATGGTTCTGTCTTTACAAAACCTGGGAGAGATTCCACAGACACAGAAGGAACTCTTTCCCACAGGCTGCAGGTCAGCCTCAGGATATTCGGGATTTTCAGGACATCTGGTTGATCCTCCCCTTGTGATCCAAGAGCCTGGGAGAGAGGAAGGTTTCCTGCCAACACACTTGTGGGCCTGATACGCTGCTGACACGGAGCCAGACAGGGCTTACCACTTCCAGCCGGGAGCAGGTGATCTGCTGACAGGAATTCCAGCAGCCAAGGCTCCACGGGATCCTGGTCTATCCCAGGGAAAAAAGCTCAGCAGCTGTGGCACACGGACACCTGCACATCCCGCAGGGATGTGGGAATGTCCCCCCTCCAGGAAGCAGCCCAAGGGGCAGCTCCAAGCCCTCACCCTGCAGAGGGATGGCTGCAGCCACAACCCCGAGGGATGGGGAGATTCCGAAAGGAATGGAAGTACGGACAGGGAGCACGAGGAGAAGCTTTTCCTCACAGGGAATGTGAACAACGTGGTCTGTGCTCTGGACCTCACCACCCTTAACGGGGATCCTATCTCCAAACTGGACGGGCACCAAGATCCTGCCAGTGCTCCTTCCCTCCCGCCTTCTGGAAGGACACCAGTCCCAATGCCAGACGGAACTGTCCCCTTGATCTCCGTGGGACACAGCTTCAGCCTGAGGAATGTCCCTTTCCTCTGGGCTCATCCAGAGAGGAGGATGTGGAACGTCTCCGTACTGACAGCTCCCAACATCACAGTCCCCATCCCACTTTCTGCTGGAGGCCGGGTGTGTCTGGAGCTCAGCTCAGCAAGGACAAACAGCTCTGATGCTCAGAGTCTGCTCCTACGGGGAATGATCCCCCCCTCACTGCCTGGGGAATGAAGTAGTTGAAAACACCAATCCAACAAAGTTTATCCTTAACACCACCCCTGGCTGTTCGATGGATTCAAGCCACGTCCTACCTAAGGAAAAAGATGGATTTACCATGGAGAGGAGACCGCCACTCGCAGCCCCTTCAGGCACCACCTCCCTGCTTTCCTCGGCAGAGAAACCCTGGGCACAGCACCTCCAGCCACAGATGTTCCAACCACACATCTGGCACATCAATGGCTTCCCTCGATCCCTCCGCATGGACAGCGACTCCTTGATCTCCCGATTTAATACGGATTTCAGAACAAAGCACAGGCAGGTGTTTCCCTCCACAGTTGGGCTTTTGGCTCTGTTTGAAAGGCCAGAAGAGCTCAGAGAGCTTTAGGCAGAGCTCTGGCTGGAGGTGGTGGCTCAGGGCCGTGCTCAGCAGATCCAGTTGGAAAATGTTGGCTCATCCAACTCCGACACTTTGGCCACGGAGCCTCCTCACCACCAACATCTCCCCATTTACGAATGGGGTGAAACTCTCCCCAACCCAACCATCTCCTGCTGCTCTTCAGGGCTTTTCCTCTGTCCAGAGGAGAGAACGGAGCTGGGGAAGGGTCTGGAGCCTCAGGAACAGCTGAGGGAGCTGGGAAAGGGGCTCAGCCTGGAGAAGAGGAGGCTCAGGGGGGACCTTGTGGCTCTGCACAACTCCCTGACAGGAAGGAGCAGCCAGGGGGGATCAGCTCTGCTCCCAGGGAACAGGGACAGGAGGAGAGGGACCAGCCTTGAGCTGTGCCAGGGCAGGTTCAGTTGGGTATTAGGGAAAATTTCTCATGGAAAGGGTTGTCCAGCCCTGGCACAGGAGTGGAGTCTCCAGCCCTGGAGGGGTGTAAAAGCCATATGAGTGTGGCACGTGGGGACGTGGGCTAGTGGTGGCCTTGGCAGGGCTGCTGAAGGGTTGGACTTGATGATTCCAGAGGGCTTCTCCAACCTGAATGATCCTGTGATTGTCTGAAATAGAAAATGAGGCTAAATCCAAGGAAAAAGGGGTCTTTGAAGGTGAGGTGGGCGCACAGAGCAGCACTGGGCCCTTCTGGGGCCACTCAGAGGTCTGGAGAAGGTTGGGGCAGATCAAGCCGAGGGTGCATGGAGGGGTGAGATGCCTCCAGCTTCCATTCTGGAAACATAACCCTCATTTATCCTTCCGGGAAAAGTATGGGCAGCCCGAGAGAGGTTTGGTAGGTTGGAGCTACAAAAGAGAATGGCAAAACACAGCCGAGAAGGAATTTTCCATTCAGCATTAATTAGTTTCCATTAACACCCAATTCCACGGCTCACTTTTAGAAGAAAAGCTCTTTTGTTCCAATTCCAGGGGCTGAAAAGGGCAATGAAGGGCTGAAAACGCTCCTCCCAGGGAAAGAAGAAATATCAGGGTTCACATTCCCGATATTCCTGGGGTTTGAAGACGTAGGGAAGTCACTTAAATGCAGAGTTTGGTCTCCTCTTGCTGAGTTATTTTGTCACCAATATAGGAAGTTCCAGGGAAAAGCAGCAGCTCTGTGAGCATCCTCAGTTCCAAACTCCTTCCATACTTCAGGATAATTATTTGCAAGGAATCCTGGAATGGTTTGGGTTGGAAGGGACCTTAAAGCTCATCCAGTTCCACCACTTGTCATGGGCAGGGACACCTTCCACCAGACCAGGCTGCTCCAAGCCCTGTCCAACCTGGCCTGGAACACTGCCAGGGATATAAAAGGAATGTTCCATGCTTGGAACAAGGAAGGAAATCCAGTAGGATCAGATTAATACGGAAATAAAGAGAAAGGTGACTCCGCCCGCCTTCCCTAAAGACCAACATTCCAAAAGGTGAAATGAAACGAATGCTGAGGGTTTCCTCCCCTCATTCCAAACCCCTTCATGCTGGATTTGGGAGTTTTTTGGGGATCTCCAGCTACGTGCAGTGCAGGGGATGGGAATCTCCATTTCCAACCAAAGTGGCAGCAGCCGGGCCTGGGAACGAATAAAGAGGAGCAGGGAATGCTCATCCCATTTCCCAGGCAGCTCCCACAGGACAATGCAGCAACACAGGACTTGGAGCCCCTTGGGTGCCCCCCAAGAGCCTGAAGACAACGTGGGGCTGGAAGAGGCAAATCCTCAAGCCCTGGGTGCCCCCCATCCCTCCTTGGGGCTGGAGATGCCCCATGGGAAGCAGGTTCAGGAGGGACGGGGACAGACAAGGAACTGCTCAGGAGGGACAGGGACACACAAGGAACGGCCCAGGAGGGACAGGGACACACAAGGAACGGCCCAGGAGGGACAGGGACACACAAGGAATGGCCCAGGAGGGACAGGGACACACAAGGAATGGCCCAGGAGGGACAGGGACACACAAGGAATGGCCCAGGAGGGACAGGGACACACAAGGAACGGCCCAGGAGGGACAGGGACCTCAAGGAAAATTTCCACATCTGCTCTCACAGCCCAGGCACATCCAGCAGCTCCTACTCCCTCCAAACCCTGGCATGGGGGGCACCCCAATCCCTGGGCACCCCTGGAAAGCCACCAGGCACCACATTCCCTGCTCTGCTCCCTCCAGCTTGGCAGGTCCCCCATATCCATGCGCTTCCACGCAGACCAAAATTTGCTTTGTTAGGGGTTTTAGGTTGTTCTTTTTTTTTTTGGTTTTGGGTTTTTTTTTTTAATACTATGTTTAAAGTTGTATATTGTTCCAAAGTTTCCTTGTTTCATGTCATTGTTTGTTACTTTGTTTGAAAGTTGGCACATATTTGTTCAATTAAAGATTTATTTGCACTATTTGTTGAATAAAGATTATTCTTGCTAAAAGCTAAATAAAGTTTCATAAAAACTCACACGTCCCATAAACAAAATACAATGTCCTTTCCAAAAAAGCGTTGCACAAAACATTTCAAAATCACTCAATTCATTAGACAATAAATCCACACACAAAATAACCAGGCCTTGCCAGAATACATCATAAAATCTCATTACAACACTTTCAGGCCGGGGCTTCAAAGCAGGAACACAAAGGCTCCACCAACCCCTCGGCCTTGAAAAATCGCCGGCGGCGTGGCCGGAGTGACTCCCTGGCACCTCCCGAAAGCTTTGGCACCTCCAGCAGCACCCATGGGTGCCAAATCCCTGCCTCCTGGCAGCTCCAGGTGGCTCCCGGCCAGCGGGGCCCCGGCCCCATCCCATGGCCCCAGTGTGGTCGGAGCGGGGGTCCCGGGCATCACTCCCCAGCTCTCCCAAATTGCAGGAGCAGACGGAGAGCTGGGCTTCCCAAATCAGCATCACGCCAGCCCCTCTCGGCACTAAAGCAACAGAAGGAGCTTCCAAATCTATGGATCCATCCAGATCCCAGCACATCGATGGCCAGGCTGGGGACGGTGACAGTTGTGAGGTGAGAAATAAATCCTTGAAGTTTGAGATGAGGTTCGGGGCAGAAAGCGCTGTTACAAAGCACTTTTAGGGAATTCCATGCATGGAGAAGCATCCCTGGACTCAGAATGGCTTCCAAAGGAAAATGGCAGCCCCGTGGTTTGGTTGGACCTGGCCAAATGCCAGCATTGACCATGGCAAAGGCACTGGCAGCACTGGCCTTTGTCATCCCGAGGGCATCTCAGCCTGGCACAGGAGAGGACAGTGGCACTGCCACCTGCCCATCACACCAAAACTAGCATCATGGAATACCCTGAGTTGGAAGGGATCCACAAAGATCACCAGTCCAGCTCCAGGCCCTGCACAGACACCCCAGCAATCCCACCCTGGGCATCCCTGGGAGCAGTGTCCAAACGCCCCTGGAGCTCTGGCAGCCTCGGGGCTGTGCCCATGCCCTGGGGAGCCCTTTCAGTGCCTGATACCCTCTGGGGGAAGAACCTTTTCCTAAAATCCAGCCTGAAGCAGTTTCAGGTAAACATTCTCTGCCCCCAAACCAAAGCTGTGCCGTCACACACGATCCCTGTCCCTGAGCAATCCTGGTCCTAGTGCACAGGAACATCCGCCTGTGAAAAACTGGCTTTTTCATTTACAACTCCACAACACCTTGATTCTTCCCCCAGCCAGAATCTGGACATTGGAGAGGTTTTGGGGTTTGTTTCCCTGGGTTTAAGTGCCGAGGGCTCCCAGAGAGTGACGGCCATGCACCGGCTGCGCTCCCTCCAGCACAAATCCCAAACTTTATGGATGCACTTATCCACTCCCCTCCGAACAACAGCTGTCCATGTGGATTTGGTTAGTTGGGAGCAGCAACTCCACAGCAGTGCTGGAAGAAGCCCCCTGAGCCCAGGAGCCCTCAGCAAGTCCCAAAGGGAAGGGATGATGGAGCATGAAAGGCGATGGCAGTGCCCCACAGCCTGGCCTGGCTGGGTGTGACAGAGCACCCGGGCTCTGCTGAGCAAGGGAAACTCCGGAATAACACTAGGAATAACCTGCTGAGGGAGAGAGAGATGAGGCTATGGAACCGCTTTCCAAGAAAAATGGAAGTGGAGCTGGCTCTGCTGCAGAACAGTGAAGGGGAAATTCAGGAAAGGAGCAGAAAAAGGGGGTGGAATGAGATGATCATTAAGGCCCCTTTTTGACCCAAACCATTCTGTGATTCCACGATTAACAGAGACCACAGCACGGATGCCCCATCTCCTGAAAACCCAGGACACATTTTCCACCTGGAAAAGCTCCCTGACTTCATTAAAATCAGCTGCTAAAGCTCACGCCACAGGAGGAAGGACGGGGACAAAGGCAGCCGAAGGACAAAGACCCTTGAAATGGGTCTTGGTGAGAAGATCCGAGGTACACAAAGGTTCACAGGGTTAAAACTCTGATTTTTCCTGCCTTTTCAAGCACATAATCACTTGCTTTAGTTGCTAGAGACGCCTCCCTCCCCTGTTCTTGGGGAATATATTGTCTCAGCAGGCAGAGGGGGATGAACTCATCGTGGTTTCCCAATCCTGACCAGGGGCTCTGCGAGCTACTGGCAATACATATAATAAGTTATTATGCAAATAAAAATTGGACCCGGCCAAGGGAAATATGCTGGCTCTTCAAGTCCCATCTGCATCCCAGCAAGGATCTCAATGAACTTTAAAATCCTTATTGTCACCACAATGGGCAATATTATATTCTAGTTTGGATCTGTTCCTTCGGAGCATTAGCTCTCATTTGGAGATATTTTTAGATTTTCCTATCCCACTCCTCATTATGAAACACTGAGCTGCAGATTGATTTATTTCTTAAAAGCAAGTTGCTGTTTTCCCAATAACAGATTTAACAAATTTGTTCCACCTGTTCAGCTATGCTTCCAATGCCTTTTTTGTGGTTTCATTGAAGTTTTTTTTTAATCCAAACCTCAAAGCCTCTAAACCCAGCATTAAAAGACAAGCTCAGCATCATCACTACCACTCACAATTCAAATGCTGCTCCAAATTACTGCAAGCTTTCATTTGTAAGTCGATACAGACACCAAGATTATGGAGCTTAATGGCTGTGGGCACAAACACACGCTCTTCCAAGGGCATTCTCCTACTGGAAATCCTGCCTTGGTGGGGCAGGGACTCGCTGCCTCAGCCCCTCCATCCTCCTCCCTCACCCCAGCTGACCCCAGCCCCCGATGGCAAACTGAGCTACTGAAACAGAAATTAAATCATCCTATACATTAAATAATCCTATATTCACCAGAGCCCCTCCAGTCCCGTGTTTTCCATCATTTTATGGAAGAACTTGTGGTTGCCCCATCCCTGGAAGGGTCCAAGGCCAGGCTGGAGCAACCTGGGATAGTGGAGGGTGCTCTTGCCCATGGGAAGGGGATGATCCCATCTTGACCCACCCCACTGCTTCTAAGAACAGCTCACTTGCTCGAACAACCTCTTTTTGTGCAGCCTTAATTCACAACTGACCCTGTGAGAAGTCTCAAAAGAACAATTTTTAGCTTTCCCGAACCATTCCTCGGCAAGTATTTTAGGAGCAACATTTCAGGGCAGCGATCTCCCGGTGGGTGACGGGAGTGCACAGGTGTGCACAAGAGCTGGCCAAAAACTCTGCTTCATTTATGTGCAAATGGTTCTGTTATGGAGATTTCAGGGGGAAAGAAGGAAACAAGGATCCTGTAGGGAATAACCCAAGTTCTTCCAGTGTGAGCATGTCAGCGCTGCGCAACGACAGCAGAAACATGAGAACAATCATGGAATCATTCAGGCTGGAAAAGCCCTCTGAGATCGAGTCCAGCCGCTCCCCCAGCACTGCCAAGGCCAGCACCCATGTCCCCAGGTGCCACACCCAGCTGTTAAATCCCTGCAGGGATGGGGACTCCACCCCTCCCGTGCCAGGGCTGCACAGCCCTTTCCATGCAAGGTGTCCCTCGAAGCCTCTCGACCAACCAAGCCCAACCCCGCTGATCTTCTGCAGATACAACAACCGGCACCTCCTGAGCAGCCTGACAGGTTCCCCTTCCCCACGGACAACAACCCTGCCAGATCTTGCTGGAAAAACCCACGAGGGACCCAAACTCAGCCGGCCCAACGAGCAGTTCCCTATGTCTGAAACGAGCGGCACAATTCACTGGATGCAAAGATAAATTGAGTGACTCCTCAACCTCCTGCAACTCCGGCTGCCACACACATCTCAGCTGGCTCTCAGTCAACAGAGCTCCCTAAATCACTCACCCTGCGGGGTGAAGCCACAGCTACACCAAGCCCAGCTGAACCAACCAACCTAAAAGCCACCACAACAGAAGCTGCCGGGGACACGGGACCAACAGGGCATCACAGAGAACATGGCCAATCTCTTGCATCTCTGAACCGCCATAAATTCCACCCCCCCACCCCCCCAGAAGTTCAAGATCTTCAAACCCAGAGAAGTGGCCTTAAAAAAAAAAACCCCAAACATCCAAGCAATTGCCCTGGGTTTTGTTCCATCTCAGGCGCCCATCAGGCTGACACGTCCTGACACGAGAGCCCAGGGGCCACAAGGGTCACGGGGACATCCAGCCCAGCCAGGGCTCCTCCTGCTCTCAAGACCTCTCCCCAGAGCACAATTCCCTGCACAACCAACCTCTTTATCAGCAGGGGCATTTCAGTTGGGTCCCTTTCGGGTTAAAGACCAAAAGTAAAGCCCAGGGAAGGCGGCTTTCTGGAGCAGCAATAATTCCAGCTCTGTTCTGGGGACGTCGGGCATATTTCATGGGAAGATGTCAGCTCCTCACATTTAATGCTGACACTGTCGTTTGCCCTTCAGCGAGAAGAAAGGCATGTAAGCAACACAAACCAAACTGAAATTTCCCCATTGCAAAGCATTCCTGCCAGGAATCACAATCCCAGTGTCATGTTTCTTGTGCCCTTCCTTCCACAATAGCCCTCGAAGGCCGCACTTCCAAAGTTTTATTGCTCGGAATTCCACATGCCACAGTTCACAGAGCATCCTGGACACCCTCTGGACCAGTTTCAGGCCAGTGCCTTTTTGTATCAGAGTGAAATCAAGAGGAGCAGCTGGATCAGGACCAACTTTACCACTTTATTCCTGATTTTCCGTGTCGAAGCGCCCCTGTTTCCCACAAATGCAGTTTAGCTTCATTCTCCAAACACACACAACCACCAGGACAGAGGGACTGGGGGATGAACACGTGACAAAACACCCTCACAGAAACATCTATTCCCATTTAACTCCCATTTATTACCATTTAATAATTCTTCAGACCCATCCCAGCCCCAGCACAAGGAGAAACCCAGCTGGGGTGGGGGCTGAGATGACTTTTGGGGTCCCAGGAAGAGCTGTCCCTCTCAAAACCAAGTCTTACTGCCCAACCCAAACGTTTTCCTTTAGTTGTTTCTAACCCACCTCTTCACCAGCCTCTGAGAGCCTCACAGAAGTTAAAAGTTAAAACCCTTCCAACCCCAGTGTTTTTAAAACTCTGATTCAGGCACTATCTCACCACACTTGGCCTCCCTCCAATTAACCCCTAAATGCCAGCGAGTCACACAAAAAAGCGAAAATCATTTGTTATCTCCAAGCTGCATCTGCTGACAAACCCTGCAGTGGGGTTTTTGTTGCTATTGTTCTCCAGGTTTGGGTTTTTTGAGCACTTCATGATAAGAAAATTGTTCGGTAAATATGTCAGGAGCCCTTCCCTGTCAGCTGTCACCGCCTCGGGGTGTGATTGCTGTTCACAGACATCACAATTTTTGCCATTTGCCAGATTTTAGAGAGCAAACTTGGATCCCCTGGGAGATACCTGGCGCTGCTCGTGTGCACCAGCAGCAGGAATTTTTAACTCCTTGCAGTACCTGATGCAGCTCGAAGCCACACTGGATCTTCACGGGGATCTGACTGAAGGGTAGCTGCTCCAACCACCCCATGAATGCTCATGAGCAGAATTATCATTTATAAATCGGGGTTTCAGCATCTTCAGAGATGGAAAAAAAAGTTTTGAGTTGGAAGGACTCAGAAGGGAAGCTCATGGTCAGTGAGGTGAGGGGACACCAACCCAGGGGTCCCCAGGGGTCTTCTCCTGAACCCACCTGCACAAATCTGGGCTCAGAAAGCCTTTTTAAGGAACAAACTCTTAAATATTCCAGCCAAAATCCCCCTGGCCCAACATTTAGATACCAGAGGAGAAGAACCTGAGTTATTCTCAGCTCAATGTGACCCTCAGCCCTCACCTCAGCAATGGGATTGCGGAGGGACCCCACAGCCCTGGTGTGAGGTGCTGCTGTCTGGAACGGGGTGAGGATGGAGGGAAGGGGATGGAAGCATCACTGGGAGCCCCAAATTCCGTGTGACTTCCAAACAGCCCAGTTATTCCTGAAAGCAGGAGAAAAGCTGCCCGGCAGCGTAGGGAGGAAAGAGTTGACAGCTCTTTGCTGCATCCAGCGTCATTTTCCTTGGCAAATCCAGGCTGTTGTTGGAAACGTGCGCCAGACGCCGGGATCGGAGCTGAGCCTGCGGGAGCAGCGCTTGGGATTTAACACTTGAAGACCTCAACTTCCCAGAGCTCGTCCTGCAGCTCCATCCCAGCCAGGACACGGACACGGCACACCTGGAATTGTCCAAGCCCTTCGGTCGCACAGGGGAGTGTGAACGACCTGCCAAGCACCTGTGTCTGAAGGCAAATCCTGCTTTTATTGGGAATGTGCAGGCTCCCAGCATCCCTGGCAGTGGCACGGGGATTCTCCTGCCCCTCTGCTGCCGGTGCTGAGCCCAAAATAAGAACCAGCCCCTGAGGACATGCGGGAGATGCACCGGACTGAGCCCGGAGTGCTGGATTCCATAGAGGGGATCCAGGGATTACAACAGACAGCATTCCTGTGGGTGCTGAGCATGGAGGCTCTCTCATCTCCTGGGCAAAATCCACCCTGCCAGCAAAAGTTGGGTTTTTCTCTTGGTTTCAGCATCTCACCAGACACGGAGGCCGAGCTCAGCTGAGCCAGGATTAGTGCTGAGCTCCCAAGGCTCAGTTGAAGCCTTTGGTTCCAGGACTCTTCCCTTTCCAGAGAATGAACCCCAGGATGGATTGGGTGGGAAAGGACCTTAAAGCCCATCCCATTCCACCCCCTGCCACGGGCAGGGACACCTTCCACTAGCCCAGGATGCTCCAAGACCCTTCCAACTTGGCCTTGGACACTTCCAGGGATGGAACATCCACAGAACCTGTGCCAGGGCCTCACCACCCTCACAGGGAATTCCCAATATCCATTCTAAATCCATATTCCTTCCCAATATCCAATCTAAAGCAACCCTCTCAGTTTAAACCCATCAGCCCTTGTCCTTTCACCACCAAGTCCTGCGCAGTCCAGGAATCCGTGCAGGAGCCGTGTTCTGAGCCAGAACAACTCCTGTCAACAGCAGGAGAAAACCCCAAGCTGGCAATGAGGATATTGCCCGAAAGAAGATTTAATACTCGTTTAAAACTGACAATTAACAGCTTTGAACTTTGCCTTCCTGCCCCCTTAGAAAAAATCCCTCCTTTTGACCTTAAAAACCTGCCAGAATTTACTCGGACAGCACACAGATGGGTGGGCTTCCCTTGCCCTGGTGGGCTTCCCTTTTGGACGGATGGGATCTCCCCCCTTCCCAGCAAGAGTTAACACCCCAGACAGACGGAGCAAGCACCAACAAGCCCATCCAGAGCCCCGAGGCAGCCAGCTACTCATTGAGTTCATTATCACTCAAAAGATACAAACAGCTGCAGCAGAAAACCCAACTCTTTTCTTCACCCTGCTCTCTAAATGCACCTCATCAGCTGCACACCCAGCGATTCCTTGTTTGATCCCATTTTTTTCTGCCACGGGTTATGTTTTATGGGAAAACGTGAGAATTCAAGTTTTCCAGGCAGAGCCTTCCCGCAGCCGCAGGAACAGCAGCAAAGGCAGTGAAAAATTAAAATAAACCCCTCATTTTTGACTCTGAACTGTTCCATCCACTCGGGTTGGCAACAGTTCCAGCTGCCAGCTTTAAATGCCTTATCCTATTTTCCTATCCCATGGGAAAATTCGAATAAAGTGCTGGTTAAGGGTAGCAGTAGCTCAGCAACTTGTTTGCAAAGCTGAAGGAAATAATTGCTCCAAAATGATTTCCTGGATTAATTTCACTGAGCCTGGCACGTGGGGAGGACTGGGAGGATCACAAAGGTCTGTTCAGGCCATTAGTGCCTGCCCCACATCCCTGGCCCCACACTTCCCTGGGAAACCCGGGGAAAGCCACTGCCACCTCATGGATGAG
Source organism: Oreocharis arfaki (assembly GCA_013398015.1). Classification (NCBI taxonomy): domain Eukaryota; kingdom Metazoa; phylum Chordata; class Aves; order Passeriformes; family Paramythiidae; genus Oreocharis; species Oreocharis arfaki. The sequence continues at coordinate 133,632 of VZRR01012457.1, forward strand.
AAAATATAAGGAAGAACTCAAAGATTTAGCTATTTTTAGAAAATACAAATATTATTATCAATAAGAATGAGATTCAAAGATTTACATTTGATTTTTTTTTTTTTTTTGGACAGGGCACTCTGATCTTCTCAACTCTCTGGGAAGGAACGGCAGCATTATCCAATTAAAATAAGAAATAGAAAAGAGACAACAGGGAAGATGCCCTGAGAGTCTGTGGGTGCCCCATCCCTGGAACTGTCCAAGGCCAGGCTGGAACAACCTGGGAAAGTGGAAGGAGCCCCTGACCATGGCAGGGGATGGAATGGGATGAGCTTTAAGGTCCCTTCCCACCCAAACCACGCTGGGATTCTGGGATTAAGCAGCACAATGGGGTCTGTGCAGGACAACCCGACACAGCAGACCCCCAACCCTCCCACCTGCAGATAATTTGCTAGCACAGAGCCTGTACCTGCTCCCAGGTGGATTTTACTTCCAGTGCCAGCTCATGGAACACCTTCCCTGTCTCCCTCCCCTGAGTGCTTTGTGCCTGGGGAGAGGCTGAAAGCCCAGAGGTGACAGGAATTGCAAAGAGGGATTAAAGGACAAAGGCGACACTCAGGGACAGCACCCCGCTGGTCTGGCACGGGATTTAACCCTGGTGTCACACAGGGATGGGATTTAACTCCTGGGACCCCGGAACAGGGGTTAAATCCCATCCCTGGAGGGGAGCCGGGAGCCAGGAAGGGTTGGGGCTCCCAAGGGCCAAGCCAGAGACAGCTCTGGCAGGAGGCGACTCTTCCCCAGCCCTCTCCTCCTCCCTCCAGGGAGCGTCCAGCAACTCCTGGGCATTGTGGCCACGTCCTGCCAGGCCACACAGTGACCACAGCCCCGGGCAGCACAAAGAACCCCTTGCCCCGTCCACCCTGGCAAAGCCACGCCACAGAACACTCACTGCCACAAAGCCACCGGGCCAGCGGCTCCCACCACGGCAAAGCCACGGAACACAGCCCCTCCCCACGGACACCAACCTGCACACCATGGAACACAGACCCTCCCCACGGCCCACAAACCCTCCCCATGGACGTGGACCCTCACACCAGGGACACAAACCCTCACCACTCGATGCCACCTCGTGTCACGCAACGCCCGCTGCTGCAGAGCCGCGCAGCTCAACCCCACGCCGTGCAACTCAACCCAAAACTGATGGGATCCTTCCAGCTCAGCAGATTCCGGGATGCTGCTGCAGGAGCCATCCCCAAGGAGTGCATCCCAGCTCCATCCCTGGAGCTGAGGTGCAGCCAGGCAGGAGGACGCTGGCAATTCCATTTGGAAGGCGTCACAGGCCTGGCACCCCATCAATGGGGTCCTGCATCATTAGGACTTTGCACTTACAAACAGCGTTTCATTTGGGCTTAGGCAAAGAGCTCGTTTCCATCCACACCCATCTGGGAGTGATTATTCCCGCTGTAGTAGCATCCAGGCCCGACTGGCATCGGCACCATTAGCACACAAACGCAGAGTTTAACGAGAGAGCGCTCACCACTGCAACCGCCCCATAAAGGCACTTAACCACGGCGAAATTGCAGCCAAATCTCCCTCTTAACCACATTCAAACTGCATCTAAATCTCCCTCTTAACCGTGGTAAAAATCGCATCCAAACCTCCCCGTAACTCCATGCTTGTGCACAATGGGTCCTGGCAGATTACACCTCTTCAGGGACACGCTTCCCACTTACTCACTGCACGGAGTTTGGGCCTTCACATCCCCCAAACCCCTCACAGACCGGTACCTTCTGCAGCCAGACACCTCTAAAAATAACATCCTCCCCAAGTGTTGAAAGATATTAAAATATAAAGCCGTTAACATATAATAAGACTGGAACGAGAGCTCCGCATGCTCTGAAGCTCTCAGGGTTTGGCTTCCAGTCAAGAAAAATATATTGGATTAGTCTGAGAGCAAAATTAGGCTGGTGTGCAGTTTAATTAGCATTACAAGACACTACATGTGTATGGGAGAGCAGGGAAGATTTATGTTGTTATGTGGTAAGAAAAATAATGTTAAAAGGTTAAAATAATAGGGGGTTGATACGGCACTATTTACTCTGGGGTTAAGGGGAAGATAACTTTGGAATGCCACTGAATGTTGTTAAAAACCCAGGTCTGAGGGTTTGCCAGGGAACTCATCAAAAAATTGTGGAAAAACCCTGTAATTTGGTCACAGGTCAGTCAAACGCTTATTCTGGCAACAACATTCTCCGTCAAGGAACTCAATAAATGCTGATAAAACGTCCTGGTCCTCACACAAAGTCACAGTTTTTATCCCACATGGAGTGAGCAGAAAATAGAAATGAAACCCCAGCTCAGCTGTGGAGGAGGCCGGGGGCAGAAGGAAAGGCACCCTTGCAGCACCATAAATCTGGGAATAAGGACTTTGGGAAGGTCCTGATTGAGTTGAAGATGCCCCAGCCCGTGGCAGAGGGATTGGACTCGATGGCCTTGAGAAGTCCCTTCCACCCCAAACCCTTCTGTGATTCCACAATTCCCAAGGACCAGCCACATCCCCACATAGACAAAGGTTTCTCCCCACACCAGGAATTCACCCCACGGGACACACAGGGGTGCACCCCCAGCCCTCGGGAAGAGCTCCCACAGTATTTAATTCCCCAAAGGATGCAGCATGCCCCGCAGCCACTGCCACGCTCCTGCCGCTCTGCAGCATCTTAACAGGAGGAGTTCTGGACTCGGGCCAGATTTTGCATGGAATATTCATAGGCACAGCAGCGGGAAGACGAGAATTCGAGTTGTGAATGAAGGTAACCAGAGCCTGACATTTGCCACAGAGCTCTGCAGGCTCCCTTTATTGCCCCCTGAGAGCTTCCTCCGGCTGTGAGCAGGACCACAAAGTGGAATTTGAAGGAAAACCCACCACGAGGCACATCCCGAATCACCACCTTCCCTCTGCACACACCCAGCCTTTCCCTAACCCGGGATCAGGGCTGTGAAATCCCAACACGTGGGCCTTGAGCAGGGATTTAAAGGTCTGAGCCCACAGGACCCTGTGCTGAGGCTGCTTCCAGAGGAGGCTGAGGCTGGAGAAGCATTTCCAGCACGAGCTCTGCTCAAAGCTTTCAGCACGCTGGGCAGGTTTCAGCTGGGATGCAGGAACCAGACACAGGGATGAGGACGCATGGATGAGCTCCAGGTATGCTCAGGGTGGGAGAAGCCTCTGGAGCAGCTTCAACATCTTCAGAGCCTTTGTGCCAATCACACCAAGTGCTGTTTTTTATTCTGGAGTCAGAATTGACAAAAAAAAGGGCAAAATAACTCACTGGTGAGTGAAAAGAAAGGAAGAAATTCCCCACTGTGAGGGTGGGGAGGCCCTGGCACAGGGTGCCCAGAGAAGCTGTGGCTGCCCCTGGATCCCTGGAAGTGTCTAGGGCCAGGCTGGACAGGGTTTGGAGCAACCTGGGATAGTGGGAGGTGTCCCTGCCCATGGCAGGGGGTGGGATTGGATGGGCTTTAAGGTCCCTTCCAGCCCAAACCATTCCGTGATTCCATGAAAGCAATACCAAGGTCAGGAATGCCGATGTGGGCGCTGCTCCAAAGCGGGAACATCCCTCGTTAAAAAGGTGTGAAAGGAGCACAGACACCTTGGCACCGGGAAGGTGAAATGCCAGCAAGCAAATTGCTGCTCAGCACATTTTTTTGGATGACTCAGCACCTCCCCTCCCTCCCCCCACCAGCTGCAAGCGCCTCCACAATTCGTTAGACAAAACAGATGGCATTTGATCCCATTCCCAGGCTTTGGCAGGTTTTATCCCCGTCTCAGCACTCTCAGGGCACACGCTTCACCCAACACTGGCCAAAAAACAAGTTTTGGCAGAAAAGGGGCACGACACAGATTTGGTCGGAGAGAAATCGTGGGAATGATGCTCTGCACAGCTCAAATATTGCAAGGACGATTTTCTGACAGCAAAACACGATTTAATTTAGGCATAAAATCCTCTAAAGGGACACAGTGCCCTGATGTGGATCTCTGCGAGCGGAGCCCGCCTGACAGAATCCCTCTCCCATCCCACAGCACACCCATCCGGGGGGGATAATTTGCATTTTATACCATCAGCCAAGGCTCCACCGCTCCCCAAACCCTCTCTCACACCTCTGAGCCACTGAAGAGTCAATGAATTAAAGCAGCTCTAACAAACTCCTCATCTCGCAGCCAACGCGGTGATGCAACACCCGGCGGGTTCTGGGACAAAGATGTGGAACTACAATGCCTCAACCTCTGCCATGAAAATCTGCCCTTCCATCCCAAATGAGTTACATATTTGGATACCCTGTGAGATAGGGAAGCGGGGCGTTATCGAGCTGCCAAATCTCACTCCTGTCATGAGGTCATTTCTGGCACGTGGCCAGGTGAGGCTTCCGCCAAAATCTCGGCGCTGACCATCGCTCCCCGTCCTTTCTCCCCTCACTCCTCTTCCTCCTGCCTCAGGTCAGGAAGGGGTGGGAAATAAAATAATTTAAAAATAAGGAAAAATGGGTCAGGAAGGGGAATATCTTTTGGGTTTAAATCAGTTTTTACAATCACAACACATAGGGTCAGCACTCGGCCTCTTCACCAAGGACACCTCAGCAGCTGAAGGATGTTTGAGGACTCACATGACAACAGCCATTGGGATGTCAGGCGCCCCTCAAATGAACCCTGACTCTGACCATGGTCCCCAGGAGAGAAATGTCACTGATCACATCTCTTGAATTAACTATTTAGTAATTTCAGCCTAATTTATGCGAGCATCACATGTATGGGATCACACTTCGGGTTTATCAGCAGCGCCGCTTGGAAAAGCTGCCAGGAACCCCACTCAGACCCCAAAGCTTGATGATAACTTTCTAAATAAAGCTGTTTGCAAAGCCCTCATTTCACTGCTTTAATCACTGAAGGAATGCACTCACAGCACCCCAGGACACCCAAAGTGCTTGTTTCTAGCTGCACATCGGCTCAAGGCAGAAAATCAGCGAGAAACGGGTGAGCAGCACCACTACAAATCCCATTAATCACGTGCTGTCACAGCAGCCGTTCCCAACCGGAGCAGCTCAGGATGCTCAGCCTTCCTTCCCCACGTCCCTACTACCAGCAAACTTTCTCTCCAGTCCAACTGCTTCAATGTGCCCCAAAGAATATTTCATCTCAAGCCTGACAGGCCAGATGTAGAATAAAGAAATAAATAATTAGCGTTACCTTATCTGGAGTCCGTCAGCTGCAGCGAGCGACGCTCGGAGCTCCGTCCGCATCCAGAGACAAATTATCTAACGCTGTAATTTATGAACGCCTCAAGTATTTGCCCTGGTATTTCATTATACACTCGCTGGAAAGAAGAGCTCGAAAGACTAAACAGATCCAGCACGATAACATGAAAGGCACTCCAGCCGCGCGCTATTCCAAGACAACCCAGGAATCCCAGCACGACATCAAACCGCTCCGGCTCCCTCTGTGTTGACACTGCTCCGGGGGCAGCGAGGGGAGAGCGCAGAGCGATGACCCGGGATCTCGGCTTCCCTCCGGTTCAACGCTGAACTTGGATTTATGATGGGAAGCTGCGCGATCCAGGCAGCGAAGGAAGCGCAAGCCCGGCTTTCCCGGGGGCAGCCGAGGCCGGCGCGGCGGAACGGCTCCCGCTGCCAAGTGCGAGGAAGAGTTCCAAACTCGCCGCTTTATCAAAGCTATTTTTGTCCTTCCCCCACACACTGATAACCAGCAAGGCGAGGACCGCCGGGGTGCCGAGGCAGGGCTTGGCATCTCCCCCGAAACCCCGCTGCGACTCCGCTGCAAAGCCACCCGGCACCTCGGGGGAGCGGGCCATCCGCTCGGGAGGCTCGGAGGGGAGGAAACTCCTTCCTCCAGCTTATCCTGCTCGCAGCGAGGTTTCGTGCCTGGAAAAAATGAGCTAAGTTTGCGAGCGGAGGCCCCAGCTCCGCTCCGGCTCTCCCAGAGGCTCCGGAGACAGGCGACCCCCCCAGGGGCTGGGGACACCGGCGGGGACAACCGGGAGGCTGCTGCCCACCTGTCCTGCACAGGCTGAGGAGCTGCTGCGGGGGGGACACTGAGGCATCACCCAAAAGATGATGCACCTGGGTTGGGGCAGAACCGAAATCACGAACCCGCCGCAGGAGGAGGAAGGGAGGCGAGCGAGAGGAGGCCGTGCGGGACCGGGACCCAGCGCCCACGGCGGGTGCGGGGCCGAGACGCGCGGGGCTCCCCGGCCGCAGCACCCCTCGCCCGGGGGGACCCCGCAAGGGCCGGGACCGAGCCGCTGCCCCCGGCCAAGGCTGGGCTGTCGGGACACACGGCGGGTCTGTCGCGACAGGGAGACGGCGGGGCAGCAGGTGGAGCGCAGGCAGCCCCGCAGCCCGTCACCCCCAGCCCAGGGGAGCTCCCCCCACACTTCACCCCCGCACCGCGAGTTCGGGGCTTACCCCACTTTTCCCACCAAACACCCCCGAGGGGCCGTTCCGAAGCGCCCCGGGGCGCGGCAGCCGAGCGCGGGGATGGAGCCGGGGGATGGCCCCGGGCAGCGCGGAGCCCCCGCGGTCCCCCCGCCCCCGGCCGGACCCACC